>PVJH01014685.1:0-56137 GCA_004026705.1 Nesogale talazaci | reverse complement strand
TATTTTTGCTGCGTACAAAATTCTAAATTTTCCTCCAGGACTCTGTACCTAACTCCATTGTCTTCCTGCCTGTTTGATTGCTGCTGAGAAATATGAGGTTATCCTAATTGTGGACCCTTTGTGTGTAGGTGTTCTTTTTTCTCTAGCTGCTCTGAGAGTTTTTTTTCCTTGATATTATTAATTTTCTTGATGATGTTGATATTAGACATCTTGACTATAGTATGCCAGGAGTTTTCCTCTTGGGGTCTCTCCTGATTGGTGTTCTTTTGGCTTTCTGAATAATTATCTTTTCATCCTGTAGACATTGAGGAAATTTTTCTTGCAGGAGTTCTTGGACTCTTCTCTGTGGATATTTTGTTTTTTTCTCTTCTGGAATCCCTGTAAGACACAGGCAGCTGTTCTCGATTGTGTCCCACATTGTTCTCAAGCTTTTCTCAGTCTCTGTTTGCATCTTTGGTTATTTTTTCTTCTGTTGGATTGGAGTCCATAGCTATGTCTTGGAGCTCACTAATTCTGGTTTTCATCTCTTCAACTTTGTTTCTCTGTTCTTTAATAATGTATAGTTCTATTATTGTTGTGTTTGACTTCAACTACCTGTAAGGCATGCAGTGAGGTTTCTGGCTTCACTATTTTTTCACTTTTCCTTTGAGATTCTTCCTCACCTGTTGTAGGAATGCAATCATCATTCTTTTAAATTCTTTTTCTGGTAATTCCATAGCCTGTTCGATTTCAGGCATTTCATTTAGGTCTGGTTGATAATTGATTATTTGTGTCTGTTTCTCACTTGTGTGTGTCCTGTTGTGGGCTTGACATCTTGGTGTAGATATTAGGGATGTTAGAGAGGTAGAGAGTTATGTGGGAGTAGTTCACTCTGTTAGGTGGTGCAATAGAGGGGACACTATGAAGTATCTGAGGGAGAATGTTAGACTAAGTGTTGGGGGGAGATCAAAAAGTGGAAGCGGAAATGTTGGGGGGGGCGGGGAAGAAAGCAAAAAGGGAAACTCGGTAGTGTTCTTTGGTAGATTAAAAGAAAGGAAATTAGACCCCCAAAATGCCTGTTGTGTAATGATGGAGAAGTGAGTAATGATATTTGATAGTAAAAAAAGGCGAAAAGATTTATAGGATCTGAAGAGAAAGCCGATTGTGGTAGCAATTATATAATACTGCTTAATGTGATTGAACTATGGAATGATATCTAATCCAAATTAACTCCCTAAAAATGGATTTGATTTTTTTAAAAAAGAAAAATTTTAAGAGTGTAAGCTTTTGGATTATGAGGATAAGAAGAAAAGAGAAGCTCTCTGGGAGCAGGGATGGGCTTCCTACTCCCACCAGGGCAGTGATGCCACACAAAAAAAAAAAAGAAGAAGAAAAGAGAAAGGTTACAAGGAGAAAAGAAAGGTAAAAAGGTTTATGACATATGTTTAGATAGTGTAATTAAAAAAGGAAAGGGAAGAGACAAAGTATTTAAAATAAAACTAGAGTAAGAAACAGAAGAGCTGTTAATAAATGTTTAGGCTTTACCCATTTCCCAGGAGCCTTGTCTCTGCTATGGATGCTAAGTTCTGGATTGATGAGGTATTGAGGGACTAGAAAACAAACATTAAGTTGAAAGCAAAAAAAAATAAAGTAACAATAATTTTCCCCCTGTCCATCAGTTGGGGAAGTCCTGATTAAGGATGAATCATAGGAATAGCGCACAGCTTTGTTTTAAAGAGAGGGAGGGTATGGGAATGTTGGAATACAGCAACAACAATATGAACGAAATAACAACTGGGGTTTAAACTTTGTCTTAGGAGCTGGGGGTCAGGACTGTTTGAAGCAGAGATCTTTTAATCAGCTGGGAACAGTGTCTGGTAGTGTGTTTTACTACTTTGTTGTCTTTTAACATGTCAGAGGAGAGTTGAGATTAAGGCCAGGGCAATCATTTTGGTCTCTGGTATGGCTCAGAGCCATTCTTGTGATTTAGCATAATTATCTTAAAGGAATCGACTTCTGGTGAATCAGGTTCGAGAGGACAGGGTTCACTCTTTTCAGATGATGACGGAGGTGACCAAATGGGAATGGGTGAGTGAGGTCTGTACCGCCCACCGACTTAGGTAGTCCAGGAGGGAAAAATGAAGCAATAGCCTGCTCAGAGGGCAGGCTGCTTCTCTGAGCAGCTAAGGGTTCTGACCAGGGTCTGGAATCAAGGGACAGCTGGTGAAGGACAAGATACAAGAGGGTATTCCCCGCCAAACAGGAAAAGGCTCCGCAGGGCAGAGCTTTTGTAGTAGGCGTGCATTTCTCTCGCTAGGCAAGCATCAATCTCACTCACTCTGAGTTACTTGCTGTCCGTGGTGTCACCTGGGAAGATTCTCTGGTTACAGAGAATTTTTTCATAAAAGCAGTTTTGCTCTAAACTCATTTTATGATGGCTGATTTAAGAGAACAGCATGCAGCTGTGAAATTATGTTTCCTGCCCAGGAAAAATGCCGCAGAAACTGTTGTGTTATTGAACACAGCTCACAAGGACAGCATTATGGAAAATCTCAAGTGTACAAGTGGTTTTCTCATTTCAAAAACGGTGACATGTCAATTGATGACAAACCTCGTTCTGGCTGCCCTTCAACTTCTTGAATGGATGAAGATGTCAACTTGTAGTGCGTTTGGAGTTCATTCCACCAGGTCAGACTGTTAGTCAAGCTTTCTGTTTAGAAGTTCTAAAAAGTTCTAAAACAAAAAAGTCCTGGTGGGCTGAGCCCTGGTGGCGTAGTGGTTGAGTGCGGGACTGCGGCCCACTGGCTTGGCAGTTCAAATCCAGCAGTAGCAAGGCTGGGTAGTTCCCATGACCACCAGAGGGCAGTGATCCACCTTCCACCCCCTACCCCCCCCCCCCCCCCCCCCCCCCCCCCCCCCCCCCGACCCCTTCCCCACCCCGCCAAAAAAAAAGAAGGCCTGGTTTGTGGCAGACAGGAGACTGGTTTTGCCCCCACAACATTGCACCTGCCCACACTGCCTTTCTCAGTGTCCCTGTTTGGGACCAGTAATAGCCTGACTCTCGTGCCCCATGCACCCTCACCCCATGGACTTTTTGTTTCTGCGAATGCAGAAGGACATGGGAGGACAGCGATTTGACCAGGTAAAAGAGGTAGAGAAAAAAACAAGGTAGATGCTGTCAGCCATTCAAGCCCATGAATTTGAAAAAGGTTTCCAAGAATGGAATCGCACATTTGACAATCGCATTAAGTGTAATGGAGAGTATTTTAAAGGTGATAAGGTTGTTTTGTAGAAAAATTTAAATATATACGCTTTGAAGAAATTTTTTTTTTTTGTACGCCTGCGTATATGAACTAGGAGTAGTTTTGGGGCCCTGAGGAGACTTTTAGTCTTTGTCCCAACTCCAAACTCTGCTTTAGCTTTGTAAAACCCAGTGCAGTTAGTACTTGTATTGTTTTGCTAATGGGACAGGGGTGTTATCTGTTTCCCAAAGTTTTTTTAAAGCCTGTGTAGAATGGCTGTGCCATTTGTGCCAGTGAGAGACCATGTAGAGCTGTACCTCAGGATGGGTGATTCGTTTTGCAGGGTGATGCTGGAGCTCTCCAAGCTTGTGTGGCGAGTGTGTCTATTTATTCACTATTTACAGCCGCACCAGGCTGCCCTGACGAGTTCTCCCCAGAGCGCTCCGTAGGCTGCCTATCCAATTATTGGGGAGTTAGGGTAGCGAGGGCAGCAGCTGGAGCTCCTATGGCTTGGGATAAGAGCCAAGCCTGTTTGTCCTTGTATCCACCCCAGGCTGGTCCTGTAGAGTTATATCCCTTGCCGCTCAGAGGGTCAGGCTCCTTAGCCAGCTCCTGGACCAGGAAAAATCGGTAGGGACAGTTGAGAATCCACGCTCCGCTGGCTAGGGCCAAGGGCCAGGGACAAAGGGGAGCTATCAACAGACGCTGCTTCTCTTTTATTTATTTATTTTTTGGTGGGCATCACTGTCCTGGTGGGAGTAGGAGGCCCAGCCTTGCTCCTGGAGAGCTGCTGCTGGATTTGAACCACCAACCCTGTAGGCCGCAGGCCCGCACACAACCGCTACGCCACCGGGGCTCAGCCCGCTTCTCTTTTATTTTGATAAATTTGTGTCTCCACATGTTTATACTGCTAATCTTATGCTCTGTGAGTGTGGGTTCTCCTCCTCCCTAGCTCCTCAGCTCTAGTTTTCGGGAAGTCCCTCCTGGGTATGCTACCCAGTCGCCATCTTTATCATCATTTTTTTTAATCTCCAGAGAGGCCCAGAATCTCTCAATCAACTGCTTCTACCGCCTTGCTCAAAGTACTTTCCGCTTTCTGCATACGTTGCCTAGGTTATTACTTTCCTGTATAGTTAATTCAGTCCTTGAAGAGGTCTTCTGGATTAATATTGTCTCTTTAAACTCATCTTCAATTATCCTACTGTTTTCTATTAATCCTTTTATTAGTGTCATCAATTTACACTCACCTTAGATTTAAGGATAAACTTCATTGTCACTGTTAGGTACCATCAAGTCTGTTCAGACCCATAGTGACCCTCTGCACAGCAGAATAAAACACTGCCCAGTCCTATGCCATCCTCACCATGGTTTCTCTGCTTGAACTTCCTGTTGAGTAGGCTTGCTCTTACTTAATGCCCTTTTACCACGCATGATGTCCTTTTCCAGGAATTGATCTTACCTGGTAATGTGTCCAAAGCACATTCCAACCTTGCCTGTACAGAACATTCTGGCTGTATTTCTTCCAAGACAGATTTGTTTGTCCATTTAGCAGTCCATGGTACTTTGAATATTCTTTGACTGCACCACAATTCAGATGCATTAGTTCTTCCTCTGTTTTCCTTACTCTGTGTTCCAACTTTCACATGAATATAAGGCAATTGAAAATGCCATGGCTCTGCTGAGCCCTGGTGGCGTAATGGTTTTGTGCAGGACTGCGGCCCACAGGGTTGATGGTTTAAATTCAGCAACAGCTCTCCAGGAGCAAGGCTGGGCTTCCTACCCCCACCAGGGCAGTGATGCCTCACAAAAAAAAAAAAAAGAAAGAAAGAAAATGCCATGGCTTGTGTCAGGCATATCTTCAAAGTAACATCCTTGTGCTTTTCAATACTCGCAAGAGGTCTTGTGCTGCAGATTGACCTAATACAATATGTATTTTATCTTCATGCTGCTTCCGTGATCATTGATTGTAGATTCAAAGAAGACAAAATCCTAGTAACATCCACCTTTTCTCCTCTTACCTCCATTTACCTTTCATGATATTATCTATTGATCCAGTTGTGAGGATTTGGGTTTTCTTTTCATTGAGTTGTAATTCTTACCGAAGGTTGCAATCCTTGAACTTGATCCTTGGTCCTTCTGCAGCAGAAATCTCATTTTGGAAGAGCATTGCCTTAGGTTTAAAAAAGCACGTGAGAATTAGTCTGCTTGCATTCAACTCCTGGCTCCAAACTGTTGATTACATGACTGACTAACTTTCTGATTCACACGTGAGATGCAGATTAGAACAGTGCTTACCTATTTTGTCTTTGACAAAAAATGCACAAAGCATTTTAGCAAATTTTGAGGACTAATTGTTACAAGTGTTTTTGTTTTGTTTTTCACTTTGTAAAAGAATTTAATTCCTTTGTCTAACCTCTCAAAACTCTCCTGCTTGTGTTCTGTGTGTCTCTAACTGAACTTTTCACCTCTGTGCCTTTCCAAATGTGTACCCCCTTCCGTAAAATATGTCATTGTGCTTTCTGTCAAAATGTACTTCATCTTTCTGATGAGATATGATATTTTTCCTTATGAATCTCCTTAGTAGATCGTTAACTTTTTGTGTTTTTTTTCTCTCTTTTTTTTTAAATTTTATTTTAGGCATCACTGCCCTCAGGTGGTGGGAGTAGGAGGCCCAGCCTTTGCTCCTGGGAGCCGGAATTGAACCTCCATCCCAGTGGGCTGCAGTCCCACACACAACCACTACGCCACCAGGGCTTAGCCCGATAGTTAACTTTTTGTAATGCTTTCTTTTACTTCTATATTTCTGAATACAAGTTGACCCTTATCAGCATTTTTTTTTTTGTGCCAAGTTGAATAAAGGCAGTAAGGTATAATGTGATGGGAAATAAAAAAATATCCCACCTCTATGCTATTTTTCCCCAGCTACACATTTTAATTACCTCGAGAGCACATTTAATCATCGGATGCAGTACTTTCACATCCAGGAAGTAACTGTAACTTTTTTTTTTTTGGTTTGGGCATCACTGCTCTCCAGTGGTGGGAGTAGGAGGCCCAGCCCCACTGCTGGAATTGAACCTCCGTCCCAGTGGGCCGCAGTCCCGCGCACAACCACTACGCCACCAGGGCTCAGCCCTGAAGTAACTGTAACTTACATTCAAAACTATCATACTTAAAATGGAGTAGCAAGAGAATTAGCAGTTGCTAGTATAAAAACCTGTATCTTCTTCATTAAAATTTACCCTTAAAAGGTATGGCTTGTTTCCTGTTTTTCAGTTAGAAGTAGATGTATAGTTTAGATTTTGGATGTCTGTGTATTTTTTTATTTGAGAGAAGTTTTATGGTAAGAACACTTTTATTTTTACAGGTTACATCCTGTTACAATGAACTCCACAGGGTATCTAATTTCACATTGTAGAGCAATTTTACTTTACTCACTACATTGTTAGAGTTACCTGTCTTAGGCTTTACCTGTTACAAGAATTGGGATAAGTCAGTCAGTCCTTGGTGTTTTTGTCAGTAAATTTTTAAATGAAGAGCCTGAACAAAATCGAGAGTGCAGGATATCATGTATCCCTTTACCTCAACATTTTTTTTTGTTCATCCTCTTCTGTATTAAATATCTTCTGTATTACATAAAATGCATTATTTACATGCTTGCTAAGTCAAAGAATTTTTTTGCTCATAGTTGTTATAGAATATATTTAACTACTAGAGTTATAAAAAACTTAGCATTCTTCAAAAGAAGAAATTGTTACACAGTTAAATACCTTTGTTTTAAAAAAGAATCTCAGTCATGTTCTACTGAGGACAGAAGATGGAAAAAAAACCTGCCTAGTTGTTGAGTGATGATTTTTAAAGTTCTTAGCTCCCTTGACTGCGGCCCACTGGGACGGAGGTTCAATTCCAGCAGTGGGGCTGGGCCTCCTACTTCCACCACCGGAGCAGTGATGCCAAAAAAAAAAAAAAAGTTCTTAGCGCCCATGTTATGGGAGGGTTACTTTTCTTTGCAGTCAGAAAAACTGTCTTCTGCTTGGTTTCTAAGTAAGAGGGTAAAAAGGAATCCTGCTTGAAGAATGAAAAGAGAATTTTTATTTAAGGAATGAAACTTGATCAGTAAAAACTAGCCACTAGTAATTCAAAGATAAGAACACTAGGATCTTGGAGAGCTTTACAGTCTGGTAATAGAAACATACCTATAAAGAGATGAATTGTTAACCCATCAGGATTGTTAAAGAGAGCGCTAAGAACAAAAGGCTGTGAATGCAGTGGATCAGAAAAGCTAGGAGTCTAGCCAGGGCTTCAAGGTAAGACACTTTTGTTGCTCAGGACAAGCAAGCATTTATAGGAAGGAAATAGTTTATTTAGTTTCTTTGACATTTTTGCTTATTGGAAAATTTTCAATTACCCGAAGGAACAATACTCATTTATTAAAGTATTAGACAAATCTCACATATATCCTAAATTTTTTTTTCACTTCTGAAGCTGTTAGTATTCATAAAAGTTTTTACTTTAAATTTTTGTTTTTTAATCTCTGCCTTTACACAATTTAGGAAGTATTGAATTAAATACTGTTTTTCATTAAAGTGAACCTAAATATAATTGCCATCTTTCCCAAAATATAATTTTCCAAAAAGTTCTGGAAAACAGCCTAGTTTTTAAAGAGGGTAGGGAGTCCTTGTATGAAGTATTTTCCTATATTGTTAACATGCTTTCTGAAGGCTAAAATTTCTCTCAACTCAGGTGTACCATACTTTTCACGATGAGGTGGACGAGTATCGTCGACACTGGTGGCGCTGCACCGGACCCTGTCAGTACAGAGCACCCTACTATGGCTACGTAAAACGCGCTGTCAACAGAGCCCCCTCTGCTCATGACTACTGGTGGGCTGAGCACCAGAGCACGTGTGGAGGCACTTACATAAAAATCAAGGAGCCAGAGAACTACTCAAAAAAAGGCAAAGGAAAGATCAAACTAGATGAGCACCTAGTAGCAGCAACCAATAATAAAGGTACTTTGTTTTATGTATTCTAACTTTCCCACGGCCATCGCTGCAATATAAAGACAATATTATACTTTAGAGAACGAGTAGTACGGTAATTTTATGGATTGTTTTAGTGTTAAAGTTTTCAAGGACAGACTTAGAAAATCCTATTGTGTGGAATGACAGAAAAATATACTTTGCTTTACATAAAAATGAGATAGGTAACAAGGCTTTCCATGGATAATATTTGAGGTTGCTCTCACTATCTTTTCACTCACTTATGAGAAGACAGCATACGTAAAGATTGGAAAAATAAAATAACAGTGTCTGGAATGTAAGTGCTAACTGTGCCCCTATCAATTGGAATATGTCCAAATGGCTTCAGCAATTGATGTGTGTGTGTGTGTGTGTGTGTGTGTGTGTGTGTGTGTGTGTTTTGACTGTTTTAAGACAACAGAGTGTGGCTGTGAAATTTTGTTTCCTGCCTAGGAAAAATGCTGCAGAAACTGTCGTGATGTTGAACACAGCTTATTAGGACAATGCTATGGGAAAAACTCAAGGGGAAGTGTCTCAGCCTGTGTGATCATGAGGTGTCAATGGGAACAGGCATCAGAAGTTCAAACATAAACAACTTAAATGAGGTGAAGAAGGGTTGACGAGGAGACTCAGCGCTCGTCTGGGGATGCTTGGACATTCCAGCACAGAGGGGCTGCATCAGAGAGAAGATACACCCATGGGGCAGTATAGCTTTACTCGATCCTCAATCCTTCCTCCTCCTGTGACCATGATCTCAGTCCTGTCTGGCAAATCCAGCTAATCCTGCACGCACACGTCAGTATAGAGGAGAGCTTGCAATGTACAGAATTCAGGGTAGACAAACCCTTCAGAAACTGGAACAGGAATAATGACTTTAGAAAAGTAGGGAAAAAGGGCAGGGGAGGTGATAGCAATGATGTTGGAATAAGCTCCCTTGAGGAAAACAAATACCAGGTTTGTAGGTGAAGGATAGAAGGGGGAAGGGGCAGAGTAAGATCCTTATGAATAACGATATGTAATATATTAAGGGTTCGCAAGGGTGACACGGCAGGAGAGGGGAGTAAAAAACAGGAAAGAAAAAAAAGGGCCTCAAGAAGAAAGATAATGTTTTGAAATTGTTGACAAAATTGTTGGCAATATATTCACCTAATATAATGGATGTATGGACTGTTATATGTAAGACATCCCCCCCCCCAATAAAGTGATTTAATAATAATAAGTTTTCCATTAATGTTAACTTTATAAGAAAATTAAGGATTTATTTTAAGGGATTGTCCAGGAATTGTGTGAACTAAATACAGTGCTTATGCATTGTTAGAAAGGGGTGAGATGTCGATTGATGGCAACCTTGTTCTAGATGTCCATCAACTTCCTGAATGGATGAAGATTCATTGACAAGATTCTTGCACTTACGGTTGAAGACTAATGACAGACTCTTGGAGAGATGGGGAAGTTATCTGGACTATCTAGAGCTTGAGATTTTCTGAGAGACTTTTAACACGAATATTTGGGAATGAGACGGGTCGTTGTGAAATTTGTGCCTCAGATTCTGACTGACCCGCAAAAAGAGTGTTGAGGGAAAATGTGTGTTTTGAAAGAAGAGCCCGAAGCAACCCAGCCTTTTGGCCTAAGGACCTTGCTGATAACGAGCCATGGAGCCACCATCAGTCAAGCCAATGGAAAATGCCGTCATCACCTCGCCCCTCAAAGAAAACAAAAGTCAAAGATGATTCTCATTTGTTTTTCTAATGTGAGGATTGTGCATTTGAAGTTCAATTTACTAGCTCAGATTGTTAATCAAGCTTTCTATTTAGAGGTTCTGAAAAGATTGGGTAACAGTGTGTAACAAAAATGGCCTGATTTGTGGCAGACAGGTTTTGCCATCATCACAATGCATCTGCTCACACAACCATCTCATTGTGCCAATTTTGGGCAAAAAACAGAATCCCTCTTTTGCCCCACGCACCTGGCTCACCTGACCTTGATCCATCTTGATCCATGCAGGCCCCCCCCCCCCCCACACACACACAAGTTATATGAAAGGACAGTGATATGGCAACTTAGAAGAGGGGAAGAAAAAAAAACGAGGTAGGTGGTGATAAGGTGGTTTTGTTTAAAAAAAAAACAATTTATATACATAACTTTGAAAAAATGAGTTTGGGGGGGTACCCCTGGTACCCCATCATATGTGTGAGTGAATGAAGCACATGAAAGGAGCTTCTTGGAATGTTCTATTTCTTCACCTAAGAAATAATTATAAATAACAGTGTTATATGAAATCTTACGGCTGAGCCCCGGTAGCGCAGTGGTTGTGTGTGGGGCTGCAGACCACAGGGTTGATGGTTCAAACCCAGCAGCAGTTCTCTAGGAGCAAGGCTGGGCTTCCTACTCCCACCAGGGCAGTGATACCACCAAAGGGAAAAAATGTTTGCATTTATTTTAATATTGATAATTTTAGCTTCTGAAGCTTTTAACACATTGCAGTTGGAGCCTGAGTTTACTCGTGTTTATGGTTTAATGCAAAAAACCATCCATTTATAGTTTAATGCAAGAAAAAAAAAACCTAACAGCTGGGTAAGTTGGTAAAAAAATATCCGATCTTTAATAAGATAGTCACATTATAATAGCTCCAGATTGTACATTAGCTTTGCTGGTTTTATACATGTATGTTTTATTTTAATGTCAAAACTTCTTAATGGTAATATGTATGAGAGTAAGTCAAAGAGAGGCTTCCAATTTATATACGCAGGGGTTTATTTCAAACAAAACATACTTAAATGTGTGTCTGTGATCAGTAGATGGCTCCATCCAAGTTCTTTCAGTAATACTTTTAATCTCACTAGAGTGCTTTCTTTTTACAAAGGGTATCTTTAATGTCTTGGAGAAAAAGACTTGAGGTCAAGGATAATAAGCTTTCACAAAAATAAAATGGACATCTTCCCAAATCATTGAAACTTTGTAAGGAATTATGCCCACGTAAGACAACACTTTTTAGATGAATCTAGTGTTTTAAAGGGAGTTGAGAAGACCTAAAAGAAGAACCAAGAAAAAAAAAAGAAGAAGAACAAGACAGGGAAGAGCATCAACCCTGATGAATGAAGAGACTGGGTGAAGTTCAGAAACCAGTGGAACACCATAGAATTGCCATTGATAGTTTCTGAAATCGGGATTCTTACATGTTTGATATTTTCAATTTTAAGGAAACATCTTGACCTCAGCAAGCTTTCATCTGAGTGAGTAGCAAAAGCATTGTGTGAAGATCAGCAATCTTTCCATCAATCTTTTAAGCAAGATGGGAGATCAAAGCCAAGGATGCTGATTTTATGAAACGACTCAAAACTGGGGACGAGCCTTACATTTATCAATATAATCCAGAGAGAGCAGGGTCCAGTCAAAACAGTGACTTCCAAGAGTATTTGTTGGGCCAGTTAATTCAAGGCAGAGAGATTAGCTTAGAAGACTGGTGACTGGGTAGACTAGAGAAACAAATTCATAGACACTCGTGTATAAGAAAGAGCTTTATATAAAAAGTAATTATACATTAAGAAAGCATTCCAACCCAGTCCAGATCAAGTCCATAAGTCTGATGGTAGCATGTGTGTTTAATACCAATCGAAAAAATCCGCTTCAGACCCACAAAACACATGCAATGATGCCAAATGTGGAAAGCCAGTGGGAGGGAAGTCTTGTGGATCCAGTGGCGTGTGCATCTTAGTGCTCGCCGGGGTCTCCATGTGGCTTGTCAATGGGAATGTTTTGCAGGGACTGAGCAGAGAGAATGTCTCCCTCCTCCAAGGAGGAAGACCAGCATTCCCTTCCTCAGGAGAACATGTCTACACAGAGACCTCATTGGCTGTGACCTGATTGACAGGCTAGACTCCACCCCTTCAATCTCAATCCTCTCAAATTGACAAACAATTTTGTAACTAACACAGTGGCAGTTTTTTATTTTAGGATTTCCAAAGGATAATAGAGTTTTCTTAGAAGACATGAGATGATCATGGGGCTTATTAGAAAGAAGCTTGAAGGAGAAGATTAAACACACTACTGAGAAAAAGACCACAAAAGTTGTTCTGGGGAATATTTTGCATTATGATAATGAGTCTGCTCAGACTTCAAGGGTACGGTAAGGACTATCCTGCAAAAGTTTTCCTGGGAAACCTCATCTCATCCACTCCATAGCCCAGATCTTGCTCCTTCAAGCTTCTTTTTCACATACTCAGAATATTGAAAAGGGATATAGTGAGGATGGCAAACATTATTATGGCCTGGTATAAGTTGAAGAATGCAGAATTATCCAGCGAGGGGTTATAAAGATGGAAACACTGGGGACATGGCAAAAAAAAAAGTCACATTTTGGTTTTTTTTGTTTAGTAAAGGTTTCTGTGGTTTTGCAGCATTTTTGATGTAATGTTGGGAATAAATTGTGTGACATTTCTTCTGTAGCATACATCATCATGCTTCATACTTTATATCAAATAAGCAGATTTTTTTCTGTATTAATTTTGAATCAAGGAAAAATCTTATTCTCTTGTTTTTCAGATAAACCAAGCAGAGGAGAGAAGACACAGTTACTGATTCCTTTTTCTGGGAAAGGATATTTTCTAGGCGAATCAAGCAATTCACTTTCACCTGGGAAGTTTATCACCTCACATGACATTAATAAAACACAGGATCTTTTGAGTCAAGACTCTTCAGGAAATGCTTTAAGACAGAATTCTAAAATTGAGGTGAAATTTGAACAAAATCGTTTAATTAAAAAACCCTTAGTTTCCAGTCTTCTTAATCATCATCAAAATGTTTTAAGCAACTATTTTCCTAGAGTATCAGTTGCCAACCAAAAGGCTTTCAGAAGTGTGAATGGATCTCCAGCAAAAAGGTTATCTGTTGGTAACATCTTTAAAAACTCGATCTCTTCAGGTTCTCAGAGAAGGGCTACATCTTCTAAGATATCCTTAAGAAATCCTTTAAAAGCAATGGAATCGACATCTCTTACTGCATCCCAGGACGATGGTGGGTCTGATGATAAATTCCCAACTAAGCGACCTCGGCTGGAAGACAGGACTGTTTTTGATCGGTTTTTTATGAAGAAAGAGCAAATACAAAGTGGTGGGAATGATTCAAAGAATAATTCTCATCCTACAACTTCAGCTGAGAATTCTAGCAGTTCTTCTGATCAGAGCAAAATGGTTCATTGTCCAGTTTGTCAGAAAGAAGTTTTGGAGTCCAAAGTTAATGAGCACTTGGACAGCTGCCTTGAAAGTGGTGAAAGCATTAAAATAGAAAGCTGAAAACATCCTTGAAAAACTTGTGGGTCTCTCTCTCATATCACCCGAATTACTTGCTGTATCAGCCTAAATTAGAATTAATGCAACAAATACAAAGTTTCAATTTTATATATGTCTAAGTGTGTGTTTAAAAATAATTCACTCAATTTGTTTATGCTATATAGCCCATAGTTCTGAATGTATACATATTATAATTCTTATATATTCTTTTAAACTTTTCATTTGTACACTCACTTTAGAATAACATTTTAAAGAATTCTGTCAGGAATTTGGGGCTAATTTGAGTATTTCTCTTTTGTGTTACTGAAATTCATTCCCAGACTAAGGTTCATTTTCAGGGTGTCAGACGGATGGACCAAAACACAATCTACTAGTTTTAACCTACTCAAGTATGTTTAAAATGATTTTTTGTTGTTGTAAAATCTTGATACATATATTTCCTATATCTTAAATAATATATTTTTTAACTCTGGGAAGGTGACATCATGTTTTGTTAGGTACTTAAGTATATAAACAAGCAACTTAAATATATATATATATATATATTTCTCAGGCTGAGCCCCGGTGGCGTAGTGGTTGTGCGCGGGACTGCGGCCCACTGGGATGAAGGTTCGATTCTAGCTCCATGGAGCAAAGGCTGGGCCTCCTACTCCCACCACCTGAGGGCAGTGATGCCCCACCCCCCAAAAAAATTTTAGTCTGCTTGGTTGGGTATTTACAACTTTTGCTATTTCTTAAATATGATGTTAAAAGTAGTATTTAATAATAATAATAATAAATATAGGGATATGGTTACTATATATTATGTTGAATAAATGCCATTATACTTTTATGCAAGGGTTATATTCATGATCTCAAATTAAGTTCAAGTTATATGCAGTTACATTTTTTTGAGCACATAACTGACCAAAATGATAAAAGTTTCTGAAAAGAACTATGTCCTAAAGCGACTTATCTCCTAAAAACAAATCAATTTCAATGTAGTTTGGTAAATGCTATGCTGCCCTTGTCATGCTATGTGCTGTGTAGAGAACATTTGGCATAGCCCAGACCTGTGGGGGAGTAGTCTGTGAGAGTGAGTAAAGTTAGTCTGGTAACAAAGTGGAAGTCTTTGCAAGGAGTAACACCAGAAAGAGGATGCAGATAGATTAACAAAGTCTCCTGGGGGAACTATAAACTGTCTCAAGTGAATAAGTTTAAAATGTGAGGAGTAAAAAGGTCAGAAGTAAAAAGACTGCAGAAAGGACAAATTTAACAAAATGGAGTTGAGAGGACAGGAACCATGTCTACTTCCAGTTTGTCGAGTGTTGACTATAAGCCATTTGTTCATTCAGGTGCAGGTGGTATACTGGGGCTTGGAGAAGTTTTTAAACCTGTCAACATGCTTATAGGGGGAATTTTTTTCCCAAAGATAAGTATCTAAATTTTTAAAAATAAAAATAATCCTAGCATCTTCAAAATATACTCCATTATACTAAATACTTTTTTGTCAAATCTGCAATTGCATTCATGGAAACATTTTTTCAGACTCATTTGTTTGGATGGTTGGCAGCACCTCCCACCTTTTCTACATTGTCAAATCGCTGTCCTTTCATGTTCCTCTTCATTCTCAGAAACAAAAAGAAGTCACGTGGAACAGGGTCAGGTGCCTAGGGGAGGGGGAGGCATGCTGTTTCTTGCCAAAAATTGGTACACTGAGATGCATTGTCATGGCAAAACCAGTTCCCTGTCACAAATCAGGCCTTTTTTATTGTATATGGTTACCCCAATCTTTGCAGAATTTCTAAATCGAAAGCTTGATTAACAGTTTGACATGGTGAAACAAACCCCAAATGGACCAGAGTCGATGTTTTCGTCTGGGAAGGGTTGAATTTTGTCATTAACCGACATTTCACCTTTTTGAAAAAAAGACAACCCATCGCACACCTGATGGTTTTTTTGGTCATCAATTGACATTTTACCTTTTTAGAAACAAGAAAATCATGTATACACTTGATCCCCCCCATAGTGCTGTCCTTGAAAGCTGTGTTCAATATCACGAGTGTTTCTGTGACATTTTTGCCCCATGCAGGAAGCAAAATTTCACAGCTGCCACTGTTCTCTTAAATCATCCATCACAAAAAAAGGAAGTTTGAGTGAAACTGCTCTATGAAAAAATTCACTGTGGGGCTGAGCCCCGGTGGCATAGTGGTTGTGCGCGGGACTGCAGCCCACTGGGATGGAGGTTCAATTCCGGCTCCCAGGAGCAAAGGTTGGGCCTCCTACTCCCCCCACCTGAGGGCAGTGATGCATAAAAAATAAAAAAAATAAATAAAAAATTCACTGTGACCAGAGAGAACCTTTCCAGGCCATGCCACTCAGTGCACTTAGAGTGAAATATAAAAGTTTTCTCACCTAGTGGGAAAAATGCATATTATGAAAGCTCGGTTCTGCCCAGTGCAGTTTTGGGTACTCCCTTGTATATATGGTCAGCTGGGTTTTGTGTGTGTAGAGATTTTGTGTGTGTAGAGATTGGATGAAGAGCAAGCAGAGAAAAGGGACTGTTTGAGAAGTACTTGGTAAATTCGTGAACTGGTGTCAGCTTCTAGGGACTAAGCTGGAAACACACTGAAATGTTAAATTTGGAAACTTAGGCAAGATATTACTAAAAACTTGGCATGCACATCTGAGTTACAGGCAGTACCTGGTTTAAACTAGCTTGGTTCCTCAACCTACCTTTAAGTTGAATTTGTAGTAAGTTGGAACTCCATGTTACTGATGTTTGTCTTAGTGGATAGTGGACCTTTTTGCAGGTAATAAACATTGAAGTGGCTCTACGTAGACAAAACTATCTCACACAATACATTAATAATGTTTTGATACAAGTGCCTTTTATGAAAAATCATATATACTTTAATGAAATAGATTTTAGGGATTATTGGTTCATAATTTAGGGTTTACATTGCAGTTTAGCTCAGGGTTTACCTGTAATAATGAAGGAAAAAATTTTAATTCCAGTTCAATTTTTTTTTTACTATTTTTTTTGAGCATCACTGCCCTCTGGTGGTGGGAGTAGGAGGCCCAGCCTTTGCTCCGTGGAGCTGGAATTGAACCTCCATCCCAGTGGGCCACAGTCCCGTGCACAACCATTACGCCACCAGGGCTCAGCCCCCAGTTCAAGCTTTAAATGCAGCTGCACTATTTATAATTTTTGAGAGAAGTGTGAGGAGACTAGACTATACATTATCCAATTTACTTTTGAGTTTAGAATTTTCTGGTATTTTTACAGAATATAATGCATGCATTAGCTAGAAATTCTATGGTAGATGAGAAAATACAAATTTCCCATACTGTAAAATTGTCTCAAATTCTCGAGATGATTTTTTTAAAAGCGAATGGCCTCTTAAATTGTTAATAAAACAGCTGATGTGTTTTCAGAAAACTAGTAAGTTGCAGGGATTCTTAGCCTGTGGCAATATATTTCATTGGACTTTGGAGGATGGGACAGAAACATTTTTGTAACATCAATTAAATTGACTAAGATCTGTGGGTTTCCAAGAACGCAACTCTTTTCAGGAGTACAAAGCCTCATCGCTCTCCTGCAGAGGAGCTGGTGGTTTCACACTGACTAACTGGAGGTCAGCAGCTCAACATATAACCACTGCACCACCAGGGCTGCTTCGTGAAACCCCCCAAGAAGCCCCCGTAATTGTGAGTTTTGCCTGTGGGTTTTGTGTAGCCGTTACAATGCGGTATCGAGCCCTGCATAGACGTGGTGTGCTGTGGAAGGAATGGTCGGTGTCAGAGTAGGTAGAGAAGGTCGAGTCAGGTCTGACCTCTACCTCTGGACAAGGGAAGGCAGAGGTCAGATACAGCCTCTGCACCATTTTTGCAAATGGAATTTGCTTTTGTTGCTATTAACACTTATGCACCTCCCTGTATCTTCCTTTCCCTTCAGGATTTTGTACGAACCCCTTCCTTAGTTTATATTACCTTTCCCTTTACCCACATGAATATGTATCTGCTGTCTAGTTTGTGATTTACCCTCCCCACCCATGCCAAGAACCCTTCAAAGAATGTTTCTTTCTGTGCATCGACCTTTGCTTGAATATTTATAGTGGTTGTCTGAAAAAAAAAAATACATTGGCTAAGATCCCTGGTGTCAGTAGTAGTTAAACATTGGGCTACTAACTGCCAGGGCAGCAGTTTGAAACCACTACCCGCTCCTGGGGAAAGGAGCCTTTCTATTCCTGTTAAGAATTCGTTTCAGAAGCCCAGGGGCAGAGCAGTTCTTCCATGGCCTAGGATCAAATGGCATCAACTCCATAGCAGTGAGTAAGGGAAATAAAATCAGAAAAGGATGAGATGGAGAGATTACTTCTGGCTTATTTTTTCTAACATCCCATTAGAAAGTTAGTAGGTTTTGTATAATTAAATGTATCTTCACTTGAGTTGTTTTTTCATAGAAAGTAAAAGACTGCATAATCTTAAGTAACCCTAGCATTCCTGGGTCACATAGCATCATTATAATGCTATATTTTGTAGTATAGAAGTCAGCAACTGCTTGCTTGCTTCAGTCCTGTTCTTAAATGTACGAAAAGATTAACGCTTATGTCTCACTCAACACTAGGTGGTGCTCTGGTTAAACGTCACTGAAATAACTAATCCTAGGTAAGTTCATGTGGTGGGCAATTAGACAGCCCTTTTACAGGGGAGTCATTGGGAGGAGATGGGCCAGTCGGGGTGCAGTGAGGCAGCGATGAAGCATACAACTTTCCTGTAGTTTCTGAAGGCACCCCCAACTCTACCTTACAAATCCAGCTGGACTGGAGGAGGTACACTGGCAGAGATGAGAACTGGAAATACAGGGAACCCAGGGCAGATGAACCCCTCCGGGTCAGTGGTGAGAGTGGACTTACCGGATGGGTGGAGGAAAGGTGGGGTGTAGAGGGGGAGCCAACTGCTAAGACCTATAGACTACTTCCTAACTGGAGAATGGGCATCGGAAAGATTGGGCAAGGGGAGATGTCAGGCAGTGTAAACTAGGACAAAATAATTTTATAAAGTAATGAGGACTTGGGGGCAGGGGGGAACAAGGACGGAGGGGGAAGGATGAGAAGCTGCTATCAAGGACCTGAGTGGAAAAGCGGATATTTAGAGAATATTAACAGAAGCAGGCATGTGAAGGTGCTTGGCACAGTATGTATAACAATGTATTGTGAAAAGCGATGTACGAGTCCCCAATAAAATGATTAAAAAAAGAAACCCGCCAACTATTGAACAGACCCTGTATGTTGAGAGAAATGACTGCACTGCGCTGAAGAATCAGCTTCAGTGTATTTTCAAGTTAGAAACAATTAGACCTAAGTTATTTCCAGGTTATAGTCATTCCTTGTCAATTAAATGTATGAAAACTGGATTTACAAGAAAGTGGACATTATTTCTTGAATTTGTATAATTTAGATTAAAATGCATTATGTAGACAAATAAAAGTTATTTTGAGTAACTCAAACATGGACTTGCACTTCCATTTAGTTGTGTTCCTAGCAGAAGCTATATAAACCGCTGCCTCTGGAGGCATTTTGTTTGTTGACTCTGCGAAGCCAGTCCACTGGGTGGATCATCACAAACCATATAGATCGCCTCAGGAAGAATGGGAACTCCAGGACAACTAATTGTACTCACGGGGAACCCGGACATGGACCAAGAGGCAGGAGTGCAAACAAAACAAGGGAATACTGTAGGGTTTAATTAGGAATGGTGTACATCAGGACTGTGTCCTCTGACCTAGTTCTATCTGTATGTTGAGCACATAATCAGAGAAGCTGTACTATCTGGTCAAGGTGGCATCAAGATTGAGGAGGGCTTACTAACTTTTAACCTGCAGATGACACCACCTTGCTTACAGTGAAGACTTGAAACACTTGCTGATGAAGATACAGGATTGCAGCCTTCAGTATGGATTACAAGCTCAAAGAAAACCCAAATCCTTACAATTGAACAAACAGGTAACATTATGATAAAAGGAGCAGATATTGAAGTTGTCAAGGACTTCATCTTGCTTGAATCCACAGAGTTCATTAGAGGCAGCAGTGAAGAGATTACATGCATTTGGTTAAATCTGCTGCACAAGACTGTTAAAGTGATTTTTGTTTTTTGGCATTACTGCCCTCTGGTGGGAGTAGGAGGTCCAGCCTTGCTCCTGGGGAGCTGCTGCTGGATTGAAACCACCAACCCAGTGGGCCACAGTTCCACACTCAACCACTACGCCACCAGGGCTGTTAAGTATTGAAAAGCAAGGATGTTGCTTTGAGGACAAAGGTGAGCCTCACACAAACCAGGGTATTTTCAAACTCCTCATATGCAGTGTGAAAATTGGGCAATGATTAAGGACTCACCAAGAAGAATCCATGCATTTGAATTGTGCTAGCAAAGAATAAAGTGCCATGGATACCAAAAGAACAATGCTGTCTTGGAACAAGTACAGCCAGAATGCTCCTTAAAGCATGGTGAGACTGTCTCACGTACTTTGAACATACTTGATAAAATGGAGGGGTCGCAAAAAAGAGGAAGATCCTTGACATATTGATGTGCCTCCAACAAGGTTTGACGGTGACAATTTTGGAAGATGGCCCAGCAACAAGTGTTTTCTTCGGTTGTACATAGGGTTGCTGGGAGTTGGGACCAATTTGATGGCACCAAACAAGAAGATTCGCAAGAGGAAGGTAGTGTCCCAGCCGTGTGACTGTTTGCAGACTGTGCTCATTGCTCTCTAGTCCTTCACTGTGGAAATCATTCTACACGGTGTATTCCGCCCTCCATCCTTCTGTTGTTTTCTCCAGGGCTCCTTTCCTGTATATATTTTTAAACTGTCCCTCATTGTACTTTCAGACAAACCACTTTTCTTCCTTGAGTACCTCATAGTTTAATCTCAAGATACTTTTGTCTTTTTCAATACTTTGCCAAGTTGTATAAACTCTTGGTGGTCAATTTCTGTTCGTAAACATTTAGTGCTAATTTCTACATCTGTAAAGGACCTATTTTAAGGATTTTAGTTCAGACTTAGATTTCTTTCTCCCTTATGACTGAGGAGTGAGTTTTCATCAGTTTCACTGTCATTTTAAAGTAACTTTCATGGATGTCCCCTGCCTTTCCCTGTTCATTTTGAAGGCCTTTCTTTTCTTGGCATGCAAAAACAATAGCTTGGGAGGGAGGGGTGAGAGGCTTGTGTGACTCACTTGGTTTTTCAACCCAAGAATGTTGTCTTCTGGTGACACAGCAAAACAGTACTTCCTTAGAGATGACCCTTTTTGGAGGTGATAAAACGTGGTGTCATAATGACTACAAGTTGGGACGACTAGCTGAAAGGTCAGCAGTTGGAAATCAGCAGGGCACCTTGTGGGAGAAAGGCAAGGAAGGCTGTCTACTCCATGGACGAGAAATCCCACAGGGACCCTCTACCCTGTCCTACGGGTCTCGTGCATCAGAATTGATGTGGTACATTGACCTGAGTTTAGAGTTACTTTTTTTCCTCCTGTAGGACCCTTTCTTTAACTTTACCATCAAGTCTCAGACATACCATCCCTCTCCCAGAAATGGCAACTTCTCCAATAACCACCTTTGCTTTTATATTCTTCTATATTGTTTTTGGGACATGAAAGAAATTCAGGTTTAAGAAGCTGCCCATATTCTTTGGAGAGCCAGAGAAGCCCAGGTACCTCCCTTTTAAATATAGACAACCAAGATTTACCAGGCAGTTGAGGAAACTTCTAATATAAAGTCAAAAATTTATGGTATAAATACTGTATCTAGTGAAAGGGAATAGGCTGTCTATTAAACTACACAGAGTAAGAGCGCTAGAAAATTAAAATTTTGATAGTTACATTTGATAGCACACATGTAACAGAAAAATTGACCAAAGTAAAGCACAAAGTAAGTTGTAACTAATAATTATAGGATTGAACCAGTAGGCCCACTGTGTGAATAGCAGGAGTGAAAGAGGGAACAGTAAATTTGAGGTGAGTAAATTACGCCAGACAACTTCCCAGAACTGTGAGCCATGGATTTATAGTTTGAATGCTTAACTTAGTAGGTGACATAGGCATATCCCAAGGCACATCGTAACGTCACAGAATCAAAGAAAATCCTGTTGAATCCAGAGAGGAGAATAAGAAAACACAGAGGCATAGCAACCCCAAGCACAATAGAACGAAAAACACAACAGAAAAGAGGAAAGGGAAAAAAAACCTTAAAGAAGTAACAATAGTGGTTAAGAGTTCTCAGCATCCATATTAGAATCTAGAAGCGGGGAGGCACTGCAAAGTTAGAGAGGGTTTCAAAAAGTTTGTGGAAAAACTTGTCTTTTAATTCTATCTTTACACAACATTTTGAAGCCCCCTTGTACTGCAGGGAAATTTATTTTTAAAGTAGAATTCTCTTCAGCCACACTATCATTTGTGAAGGTAAAATAAAGACACTGGTTCCAAAAAATTTAATTACCCATGCCTTGTTTTGCAGGAAGTATTGGAGGAAATACTGCACCAAGATAAGGAAGTAGAATGACAAAGAGGAAGACATAGGACCCCGGAAACAGGAGCTCCGCCACAGAACGTAGTAAATAGGATTGATCCCCTTCAGACTGGTGAGGTGGCGTTCAGGGCAATAGGTGTGCCAGGCAAAAAGAGCAGCCAGTTTAGAATGAAGATCAGAAAGTCACTAGCAAATGAAAAATCCAAAGATGAAAGGGGAAAAGTATGTTGTGGAAGAAAATAGGATTATGGTTTATGTCTGAGCTATGAATTAGCATAGTTACATTAGGTTCAAATTACAACATAATTCTAAGATCAAGCTATCAGGACACAGGAGTGTGGTTATATGTGTATGGTAGGAAAGGTGGGGTAAAGCTGAGAGCAACAGTATCACTTTCTCAGTAAATTCCACTGTGGGACTAAGTGAGGAGTACAATTACGGAGAGTGGGAAGACCAGAACACTGTGCTCCTGCAGAACCTACATAGACCAAGAAAGAGGCAGTAATTCAAACTGAACCAAAGGATGGATACCACCTGGTTTCCAATCAGGAAAGGTGGTCAGAGTTGTTTGGTGGTGTGCAGTGGGTTGTGCTTTGGGCTGCTAATGGCGAGGCTAGCAGTTCAAACTCACAGGCTGCCCCGTGAGCCAAAGATGATCCTTCCTGCTCCCGTGAAGAGTGTCTCGGATACCCACAGGGCATTCTGCCTTCACCTGCAGGGTCGCTATGAGTAAGAATCTGCTCGATGGCAGGGATTTGGATTTCTGTTACTTAGTTTTTATGCTGAGAAATAATTGGAGAGGCTGGATGATTATATGAATACTGCATCAGAACTGAAAGAAGTCTTATTAACCATATACAATATGAAGATATTACAATTTATGAAGAAGACTTGAAGCCACTTATAGATGAAGATCAAAGCTTCAGTATGGATTACATCACACTATGAAATAAATATCCTCAAAGCTGGCTAATAAGATCATGGTAAACAGATAAAAATTGAAGTCAAAAATTTCATTTTATTTGGATCAATAATCGATGCCCATAAAAGCTGCAGTCAGAAAATCAAATGACATGTTGGGCAAATTTGCTGTAAAAAAATTGCTTTAGGCTGAGCCCCGGTGGCGTAGTGGTTGTGCGCAGGACTGCGGCCCACTGGGATGGAGGTTCGATTCCAGCTCCACGGAGGAAAGGCTGGGCCTCCTATTCCCACCACCTGAGGGCAGTGACGCCTCCCCAGCCTCCCCTCCCCTCCAAAAAAAAGACAAAAATTGCTTTAAAGTTAAAAATAACTAGGCTGAGCCCTGGTGGCCTGGTGGTTATGTGCGGGACTGCGGTCCTCAGGGTTGACAGTTCAATTCCAGGAGCAAGGCTGGGTTTCCTACTTCCACCGGGGCAGTGGTGCCACAAAAACAAAGTTAAAAATAATTTTTATTCAAACAAAAATAGCTATGTCAACTTAAGCAAGTATCCTGTTTTAATTATAAATGGAGATAACATCTGCTCTGCTTGCTTTGTATGTCTGATTCATAGAAAAGTGATTTTTGTCGTGCACTTCAGGAATACTTGGTAGTATGGCGCTGCCCCTTTTCTCAGCAGAGAAGTGATCCAAATAGACTCAGCATCTATGACTATTACAGCGGTTGTTAAAATCCTCGCAAAAGCCCAGGATCCAAAGGTTGAGAAGGCAAACACAGAGCTTCCAGGTTGCAGAGACAGTCCACTTGTCCCCGGGATGTTTCTAAAGTTGCTGAAGATCTATGATTTTTTTTTTTTGTCTCTTTCCCTCATTATCACTTACATAACATCTCGTGCCCAAACTGGAAATGGGTGGTAGAAAAGCACATTATCCGGTAAAAGGGTTTGCTAAGAAAGCTAATCATCGGATAAAGGAGAGAAAACAAAACAGGAAACATGCAACTGGAAATAACAAAGATACGTTTTCAAGAACATTTACACATCTTTTAAATTAGATTTGCTTTACAAACAACTTGAAAGCTATTTCATAATGAAACAGTTTTTCAAATTAGGTAACTTTAAGCTATCTGTATGAGAGTCCTGAATTTCTCCCACTATGGATAAAAGGTGTGTGTTTTATATCTGGTTAATATGTTGAATATAAACAGCATCATGAAGCTTTGTCTTTAACCAGGATTTACCACATATAGGCCACAAAAAGTTTACATTTTCATTTAAATAGAGACCTGCCTTGGGACAAGATAACAGTCACACAAACATGAAATTAAGGTTTTCCATGGATATTAAAGAAATGTCAAAAAACAAAAAGAGAAAAGTCTACCTTTATTTTATGACCTACTCATAATGATTTCTAAGAAACTATATTTTTTAATTTTTTAAATTAACTTTTTAAAATTAAAAAAATATTAAAGACAATTTTAGACTTGTCTGGCAAGCATAACCCACAGACAGTAGAATCTGATAACATGCACTACTGCAGAAATACACATCTGAATAACACGGGGACTTCCAAATTAAAAGGCTGTTGCTGTTCAACTTTAAGATCAAACAAACCTGCTATCAACATAATACAATTTCTTTAAATCTAACAATGGCAGCACATGACGTGGTGGCCTAAGGCCATGCACTGCACTTTGCTGACCAGATGCAAAGACAACTTATACTTCTGGGGCCAGGCTGTAAAGAGGCACTTACTGTAGAGATGGTTAAGTGTTATTTTCTGGAGCGAAGAAGGAGTGGAACATAGTGAATGCAGGCGAGGGAAAACAACAGTGGATTGTAATTTTCTCCTGAAACTTCATATCGTAAAGTGGGATCATAATACTAAATATTTCATCATATCCTAAGTGTCCCCATCAGCTTCACAAAACATTTTTTTTCATGTTTTACATGAACAATAGCAATCTTTTAATAAAAATTACTGAGCTTTCCATAGAAAAGGTCTCTTAACTGATTACAAACTACACAGGTGCTAAAACTGTCATAAATTGAAATATACAGAAATATATCTGTACATTCACATTATTTTGGCAAAGATGATCAAGAACAGAAGTAGAAAACTCATGGGGGTAAGGTCTTATATACACAATTCATATAAAATATGGTATCATATTTTGGTAAATATGAACATTTTGGCTTTGCTAACGAGCTTAGGAAATTGAAATAGAAAACAACCAGCCCAATTTCAAAACAAACCCAGGAACCCTAGAGATTTTGTACATCCCTCTAATGAAAAGTATAAAAGAAAACCCTTAATCGACAAAAATAAAATTACCCAGTGTTTCTTTTTTAATTTATTTTTTAAATAACTAAATGTACACCTTTTAATGCTGATAAAAGGTCAGCATTTGTGCAAGGGGAATGCCTCAACAGTAGTCTGAAGAGTCACAAAGATAAAATATATAAAACACATTTCAGTTTCAATGCACATTTAATCTCCCCTTGATACTATTCAATAGAAACAGGCTTCTGATCAGTAGATCAGATGGGTCATCATATTAAGAAAGAACACATCATAGCAAATTTGGAGGAAAAAGCAACTTGGAGAAAAGCAAAAGGGTTAAGTTTTATTTAGAAAAAGGACATTAGCTCCTACATCTACAGGATATACCTGAAAGGATAAGAAAGCCCTTTATTCTTAGGAACTTGACTCTAAGACTAACTTCAAGTTCATTTAATGCCAGTCACTTAAATTTTATTTAATATGTAACTTAAGATAAATTTTCTATTATTTTTTTAAACACAAGCTAAATGTTATTGGTAGTAAATGTTGATCTTTATCATCATGTTTCATTATAACAATGCCAGGGGAAAAAAAGCAATCCTTGAAAGCCCAAATTTAAGACAACAAAACAATCTGCGTTTACAGTTGGTAAAGTGCTCCTTTTCTTATTTTACGTACAAAGAAAATAAGTCACTGGCAACAATCATTATAAGAAGTGTATTAGGGCAAATTTTAATATGAAGTTTACAAAAATAGATCAATGCTATTTTGGGAAATAATACTGTAATTTTTTTCAATTGCTTTTTGATAAATTGTACCTGATCATACAAAAATTACCCAAAATTTAAACTTGACTATGTAAAAAAAGGAAGAAATGAAATTAATTAGATGTCAGATCTGGAAAAATATAAGAGTGGAAAAACTTCTACATAGGGCACTTATTTCATGTCCAGATGAAAATATCATTTTCAATTGATAGCTTATATTCTTTCCATAAGCAATCAGAGATTTGGAGTCAGTCATGCAGTACAAAGCCACAGCAGTCAAAATCTTCTTTTTGATGCAACACAAATAAAAGTTGTTTCTTTTTCCGTATTAAAATGCCAACCGGTTTTCTGTTTTTCTTTAATCCATTTATTTGTATTCACAAGTTAACAAATAGCATCAACAATTATTGTAGGTGAAGTGGGGTATTGCTGGATCAAAGGCTCTATAAAACGTATTTACTGATTGAATCAGAAGGTTTATTGAGTTCAATCCTTACACCTTTTTCACCTGCAGGGGAAAACAAAAAACAGTTCATTCATTAAGCACCAAAGAACTTCAGCTACGCTTCAGGCTTCTACTTCCTACCACCCTGGGCAGTATTGCAACTTTGTAAATAATCATATGAAAACAACCACACTTGCACTTCTAAATGCTACTTAGTACCCTCAGCATTCTATTGTAAGAAATGAGTTAAGTTGAACTAGTTAAGTGGTCAAAGCTAAAAACCATTCTCTATACAGAAAGTAGCCCTGGTGACACAGTGCTTATGGAAGTATAGTTATTCCTACCGCCACTGTGAAACTCAGTGTGTACCAACGTCATATTCGAACACCAAAAAGTTTGAGAACTGAATGTATTTCATAAGAAATACTGGAAAACCAAATAACTGGTTCTGAGGCCCCCAAATGATATGTATAAATCCATTTTTTCCCCAGGACTTTACATCACTGTGAAGGCTTTTAACCTCACCTATCTGTTTCGGATACACTATTGCCATTTAATTGTTTTTGATATATCCAAATTAACAGGACCGTTTCAACTTCTTTGATGATCTGGGTTCTTTGTTTCATAGTTAATGATTTCATGGTTTTCACTTAAGTAGCCACTTTAATTACATTTTTTTACATGTGTATTCACCCACCAAATCAGACAAGCGATGACCCAATTCAAATTTCATTGTTGATTTAACTTTTTTGGTGGTTTTCCTTTTGGCTTTGCCGCTGGTATCACTAACTTTCTTTGGAGCCATGATTATGTCATTTTATGCAAATAAAGTGCCCCAAAGAGGACTGTGACAAATGCTCTACCTCCCTAACAAGAAGCACGGTGCTGTCTGAGCAAGAGTGGCACGTGCAGTGTCAGGCCAGATGGGACACCCGACCACTCTCAGCAGTACACATTTTTCAAGTAGGATTGGTGATGGGACTTTCTAGCAAAGTTATGAACACTGAACTGATTTTTTTCCCCCGAACTTTGCAGTTCAGAGTAGTGACAAGTTTGAACTTGGAGCTGTTTGACAACTGAGGTATCACTGTACTTGGCTGATAAACAAAGGACGTGATTTCAACCCAAAAGCCACTCTGGGGGGAGAGACGGGGCATTCTGTTTCTATAAAGATTTATAGTTTCAGAACGCCTAGGGGGCATACTCTGTCCTACATGGCTACCAAGAGCAGGAATCACCTTGATGGCAATGAGTTTTACAGTGGCAAATGACTGTTATTTTTTATTTTAAGATAAATTTGGATTCCTATGAAACACTAATAAACAATAAAGTAGGTGTATCACTGAAACTCAGTACTGAGCATCTGCCACAAATCAGTGTTTAAAAATTCAGAAAAATAACAAGTAGCTAGTATTCATGTTTTATAAAAGATTGATGAAGGGTTCTCATTAGTTTGTGGGAATACAACTAGCTAACCAACGAGAAATTAAGCACACTTTTGGAGTGTGCTTTGGGTGAAAGAAAAGACAGGTTAAGTGCTCTACAGATGAAAACCAGAAACTCCCTGGGGGTCTAGGAGAAACTCTGTGTAACTTGCAGGAAGGGAGGACTAATAAAGGTTCCAGTCGATCAACATGCCTGATGGATTACAGTAGCTCAGTAATCTACTTTGGATCCGTTACTTTCATGTCTGTATTCAGCATGGGAGTCTTGACGCACTCCATTTCAAGTATATAAGCTTTTTTTATTTTTTAAAGAGTAACAAAAAGGATAATAATTTCCTTCAAAGGAGAGAAAGGAGAAAGTCTGATGGGGATTACCAAGAATTAAGCAGCCATGTGATTGAAAAGAACAGTCATAGAAACACTCAATTGGTATTAAAAATAATTTATTCACATTTCTTTGTCTCAAACTTTGCTAGCTTTCAGATTATTTTATAGATTAAATGGTGATGACCTAAAAGAGGTCGACTTTTGAGTAGATGAATTAAGAATTTGAACAGAAACAAGTAATCAGTCTTCGTAGCATTAATAAAGACCAAGCTTGAGTTCACTGATAGCACCATATGTTAGTAGGGTATTTTTCCTCCCAATATACCTTGACCCCAAATGATGATTACCTGTTAGATATTTTACTTTAGCTCGTGCTCTCTCATCTGCATCAAAATACCACACAGTTATTGCGTACCTAAAAGAAAATTCAGAACAGGGTCAGAATGGCTGTACTGTGGCAATCGCCTGTGAGAAATGGGAAAGCCAAACTTAGCCTATATTAAAATTATGTAAGGATAAATGAGTACGATAACAACTTACTTTGCTAATAGCCTCAAAGCTAGGACAAAGACTGGCTAACAATGTTGCAAAGATGATGTGTTTTTGATGACTTTCTGAATACCTCATTTAACCCACTTGACTTTTTTACAATACACAGCAGATCAATAACAAAGTAATTATGACCACTGCGAAAGCCAACGTGGACTAAAGGAAGAAGATTCTAGAAATAGATACAAGGGCTGGGACCTATCAGCCTGGAGCCAATTAGTGAAGGGAGAGCAAGAAGTCTTGGGAGGCTTGGAGGAAAGGGCCAGGTCACAGGAAAACCACGGTGCATGTTTACAGAGACAGACCTGAGTCGGCAACAGCCACATTATGTCATGACTCCTCTTCTTAAAGGACGTCCACCAAAAAATGACACTGTGCTTTGAGATCGGAAGTTTAGCTAAACTTCATTTGTCTGAAAATAATACTTATTTGAAATACCTCTTTCTACATCTCTCGTTTATGAAGATGTTAAAAATAAATATGGCACCGCTCGTCTAGGAAGGTGTTAAAAGCATTTAGTTATAGCTGTTAGTTGCGATAATGGGAGAAATGTACATGTACTGTAAGGAGTGAAAGCATGCTCAAGAAAAAACAAACAAACCTTACATTCACTGCCTTTAAGAGTGGATTCTAATGCTGACTCACAGCGACCAGATAGGACAGGTAGAAATGCCACTGTGGGGTAGGGCTTCATAGGGGAGTATTTCTAGTGCATTTTTTCCCAAGAAGCAACTGGTGGCTTTAACCTGCTAATCTTGCTGTTAGTAGGACAATGTGTAAACAATATGCTGTAAGGGTTCCTGCCAGCTATAAATCACTAATTCATTTTGAAACCACAGCAATTCATTGGTAGGACTGAGCCCTGGTGGCATAGTGGTTGAGTACGGTACTGCGGCCCATGGGCTTGATGGTTCAAATCCAGCAGCGGCTCTCCAGGAGCAAGACTGGGTAGCTCCCACGATCACTAGAGGGCAGTGATGCCCCCCCCCAAAAAACATGGCAATTCATAAAAATATTTTGCAAAAAAAAAATACTTTGCACATTCTAGTCACCTGTTAGGGTGAAGAAAGTAACACTTAAGAAACTGGTATATAGTAGAAAACAAAGTATGTAACATATTTTAAAGAGTCAAATATTAGAGCTACAGTCTCAGAGTTTTGGGAAATTGGGACCCTTAGATAACTCGCTGGTAAGTGGCAATGCAGAGATCAAAGTTCCGGCTTCTTGATATCCAAACTGTTCTTTCCAGTGTGCCCACCTCTGCTTACCGTGTGGTCTCTATTTTTGTGGGTGGCTTTGGTAATGAAAAAGGAGACATAGATATCAATTCTATCACTCTGGCTCAAAACCTTTAGTTACTCAGTGATCAGTTTAAATGTTGTATCAACTCTCTTCTACAGCCCAAAGTCCTTATCAGAATACATTTTTTGTTTTGGTTTGTTTTTTTGGGCATCACTGCCCTGTGGTGGTCGTGGGAGCTAGCCAGTGCTGCTCCTGAGAGCCGCTGCTGGATTTGATCTGCCAAGCCTGCAGGCCACAGTCCCGCACTCAACCACTTACGCCACCGGGGCTCAGCCCCCAGGATACATTTTTAAACTACCATGCTTCCTTCTATCTTTCCAACTTTATCTCTCACTGATCTATTTCAATAATCTTCCTCCTCACACCAATTTCTGCACTCTAACTTCAATAAACTTGCTGTTTTCTCAGAGGGGTTTTGAACATTATTACACTTCTTCCTTCTATTTGTAGGGCCAGCTGAAGGTCTTTCTTCACAGCAATACTTTTTCTATCTCCTCCAGTTTAATAGTGCCTTCTCCCCTCTCAGGAACGTCAACAACCCCTATTCTTCACAGTCTACTGGTATTTATTTATTACCCTAAAATATTCATTATTTTTTTTCACTAGAAAGGACGCGACCACAGCACACTTCATTAAGAAAGAAGCTCTATATAGCATCTTCTAGATCAGAAAAGGTTTTAAAGATGTAGTAAAGACATAAGAGGGCAGTGAAATGCTGAAAGAGAGATGAGACGCTGAGAGGAGTCAATCGTCACAGATAACAAGAACCTCTCTGGTCTCCATCATGACTTTACATTCTCCTGCCACGTGCTGTGTGGCATGTGGATCGCTGTGAGTTGGAACGCAAGGCAACCTGCCTCAGAAATAAGAGCAAAGTCTTTAGACAAACACCAACGAGAGGCCTCTAGCTCTCTATCATCAAAAGCCAGCTCTTCCAGTGTAAGCGGGTCATTCAAATGGTTCATGGTAAAGCTCCATTAACTTTCGATTCCATTTTCTACCAACTTTTTGCAAACCACTCATATTTAAAGGTATGTCCACCTCCCAACACAGCCCACCTCACTGCATTTCCTAAACCTGAATGCCAGGAGTTCACTTTCATAACATTCAAAGCTCTTTATAAACAGGAATCATTTCACTTAAATTTTTTTAATTCCAACTATTTATTGGCATATAATTTACATATCACACAATTCAGTAGTTTTTCTTTTTCTTTCTTTCTTTTTTTTTTTTGGGGGGGGGCATCACTGCTCTCCGGTGGTGGGAGTAGGAGGCCCAGCCCCACTGCTGGAATTGAACCTCCGTCCCAGTGGGCCGCAGTCCCGTGCACAACCACTACGCCACCGGGGCTCAGCCCCACAATCAGTTTTAGAGTATTTTCTTCACTCTTGTATCCATTGTTATGAGCTTCCCATTTCTTCCCTAACTCCCCTGCCATACCCCCAAGCAACCATTAATCCAGTTACTTCTCTATAGAGTTTTATCTATCCTGGATTTCATATACAGAAAAATATTCAAACAAACAAAAACTATCAAGAATAACAAAGTAAACATTAAAAACGTCAACAAGAAAGCATAAAATATTAAAAACTTGAATGAATTTAAATGGCTCATAAGGGAGGATAAAATATTACATTTTAACCTAACAATGTCTGGCATAATCAATTTACAATGCTCTCTGTCTGATAACATGACTATTCATGTCCATCCACTATGATCAAAAGGGAGTCACTGGAGGCAAACCCTGCAAATGGATTTTGGGAATCCACTGTCATCTATAACCTTTTACAAGCCGGATAGTTCATAATGTAAGCTCTGATGCCATTCCCACCTTTAGATTTGGAAATATTATTTACAACCAAGGGGATCACACAGCTGATGTGTTTCTTCCCTGTGGACTTAGCTGATGCCTGACTGATGCTACTGGTTTGAAAGCAAGCCTCTAGGACCCGTCACGATTTTTTCAGATAGCTGGTACCATCTAGTTTCTTCACTACACTTTGCTATAGCACCCATATCTTCAGTGTTCTCTTTATAAGATCAAGCATCAAGCAGGCCTGATGACAGAAATATATATATTTTTTGTGACATCACTGATCTGGTGGGAGTAGGAAGCCCAGCTTTGCTCCTGGAGAGCTGCTGCTGGATTTGACCTGTCAACCCAGTGGGCCGCAGTCCCATGCACAACCACCAGGCCTCAGGGCACAACTACCAGGGCTCAGCCGACAGAAATATATTTTTTTTCATCACTGCCCTCTGGTGGGAGTGGGAGGCCCAGCCTTGCTCCTGGAGAGCTGCTGCTGGATTTGAACCGCCAAGTCAGTGGGCCACAGTCCCACACTCAACCAATACGCCACCGGGGCTCAGCTGACAGAAATATTTTTGAAGTAGTATTTTGTACATATTTATTTTCATAATGCATGCAAGATCTATTGTTTCAGCAGTTAATATTTGAACTGAGTCATAGTAAATATTTAAAAAATAAAGAATACATTAACAAAATTATAAGTTAGCAAATTAACAATTCTAAGCTTTGTAGAGAAAAGTACTTGTAATAGGTACTTATTATTTTAATGCTAAAGGATTATTAACTCCCTTACATGATGTTTTTCTTTATTATTTTCTTCTATTTCTTTTCTCTTATTTTTCTACTCATCTATTTTTCCACATTATACTTCTCTTTTCCCTTCCCTCACCCTTCTTTAAAAACTACTGTTTTCCCTCTTTTATGTAATCTATTTTCTTTCTTCCCCCCTCCCCCCCGCATCACTAGCTTAGTGGGAGTAGGAAGCTCAGACTTGCTCCTGGAGAGCTACTTCTGGATTTGAACTGCTAACCCAGTGGGCCACAGTCCCACACACAACCACTGTGCCACCGGGCTCAGCTATAATCTTTCTATTTTCAAGTAAAAATAATACAAGAATAGATAGCACAAAATGTAGAGACAGCTAGAAAAATAGGAAGACTATGTAGTTTTACTAAAACAAGGAGTGGTATGCAAAGAAACACAAACATTTAATACTAAATGTAAGTAAATCATAAAACTCTTTAATACAGTTATGACTATGAAATGTGATGATAAAAACAAACTACCTTGTAGCATATGCCGGCTGTACTTCATGAGGATTGCGACGGTCAGACCAGAAAAACAGCAGTCTATCAAATTTGGGTTCAATGTCAGCAAACTGGGCTTTGCCGTCTGGAAAAATTCGAAGTATACCACCACTTACCTAGACAAAGTCAAAAATGTAGACACGGGTAGTAACCAAGAAAGCTACAAAATCCTCCTTGGGAGGAAAAAAAATGATCATTGCAATGAGTAGATTCTGTGAATGAGATTACCTATAATTTCAAGTCAATCAACAAGAATGAAGGTGAATTTGAATTCCAGGTAAATTCACTGATAAAAGGAAAAATTAATTTTTTGTAAATATTTGATGAAACATGAATATCATCTGAACTCAAAAGTTCTGAAATACTGTATACTTTAAAAACCAGCAAACATTTTATAAATAACTTGTGCTAATGATGTGTTTTCTGTACTCTTAAAATGAGTGTTTCAAATCATGTTGACTAAATTATACAAATGATTAATATAAATGATATTCATGTTTATTATCATTCCAAGGTCAATGGACATGTCATAAAGTTAATGCAACATATCAGTAGAGACTGTCATCAATTATCATCATCATCACCATGGTCATTAGAAATTAGATTTCCATTTTCAGACATGACCTAATACATTAAGATTTCCTACTGATGAACCTTCAGCCAAAAAGGATTACTATTATTTATCTAAATATAATAGTCATTTTGGATTTAAATGGATCAATTTAGTCATTGAAATACGGACTAAGCATCTAGTGCATATGGTAAGGTGACCAGATGTCCCGCTTTTTAACAATTTGTCCCGCGGCATTTTAAAATTAAATAAAGATATTACAATACTATTTTTGCATCCTATGAACATTTTTGTTGCTCCATATAGACCAAATTTTTAATCAAGAAACTCCTCCCTCACTACCCCCCCCCCCAGCCCCATCAATGGTGTCCCGTTTAAAATCTGGTCGCTTTAGATGGAACTGTGGTAGGCCCTAGGCTTAGAGCAGAAAATAATAGACATACTTGTACTTTTTCTTGAGGGCAATGATAATCTGGTGGGGATTAAAACTGTTCAAAGTAAAAAAAAAATTTTTTTTTGGTAAAAACTAAAATTCAAAAAAAAATGGATGCTGACTCACTGTGGGTTTCCAAGACTGGAACTGCTGTGAGAGCAAGAAGTCCAGTCTTCCTCCCAGAGAGCTGCTGGTGGTTGTACCCTGCAGATCAGCGTGCACAGCCCAACGCATAAGGACTACACCACAAGGGCTCCTCGGAGCCACTCTGGCAGTCAAAGTATAGCTATCTGCTTTTGCAGTCCCCTCGATCGTTCTAATTCCCCGGGGGAAATATTGCTCACTTTGGGAAACTAGAGTTTTAGTAAGAACAGATATTCATCTTCTTCCCCTTCATCTCTAAACCCCCCCCCCCCCACACACACACACGCACCCATCCTTATTCCTTTGACATTAGTCACCGATAATACCACAGATGATCTGCTGAAAAAAATGTACGAAGAAATGGATAGTTGAAGTTTCTAGTCTTCCTTGGAAAAATGTTCCCTAACCTCTGAGAAGTGGGTGACCTTTTTTATGTCCTGCCAGCAGCATGTCTTGCCACTTGGCAGAAACCATGGAAATTGTCAGGTCGGTACCCTCTCAAAGAGTCAAAGCTCTAAGAACGTGATGTCCATTTCTGCTCTAGCCCCAGCACACTGAAGCACAATCTTGCAATGGACGTTTTCAGTTCTACAAATGCTTTTTTCTCTGTGTGTGCTAATTTAAAACCTTGATGTTGATAACCCTCATGTGGTCACGTCCAACTTTTATAAAACAGCCTGAACAAAGTATGACAAAATCTAGAAATTAAGAGTTGATCAAACATATTTTTAACTTTCAAGCTGTTCACAAAACTTTTAAATACCAATTTCCAAGTTTTAGCCAATGTTACATTAGTTCGCTTTGTGCCTCGGTATCAACGTGAACTACCAAATTTACTTCTCTATTTGAAATTTTGAAAATTGTAACAAAAACTATTCTTGTTTGTTTATCTAATGCCTCTAACTTTACTTCGCAGTAAAGTTTACCTCTTTTTTGAATCAAGACTTCAATAGAGGTCATTCTTAAGCCGTTATGGCAAAGGAACGTTGCTGGGGGGCATAAGCAGACCCTCGTGTAAGACCTCTTTTAGGACAGCATTTTGTGGGTGGGTACACAAAGGTGGACTCACTTTAGAAAATGTTCTGAGAGGGGCTGAGCCCCGGTGGCGTAGTGGTTGTGCGCAGGACTGCAGCCCACTGGGACGGAGGTTCAATTCCAGCTCCATGGAGCAAAGGGTGTGCCTCCTACTCCCACCACCTCAGGGCAGTGATGCCCCCCTCCCCCCAAAAAAGAAAATGTTCTGAGTGGTAGACTGTCTGACTTTGATATCTGTCTGAACACTATACTTCAATTAAAAAACAAATTTCTTTAGAACATCTAATTGATACAAACTCCAATGTATAAACATACCTTTAAGAATCATTTAAAGTAAAACAAGCTAATCTTAAGGAAATATGTATTTAAAACAAGTAACTTTAAATATATACTATATATTCTAATTGATTATGCAGGATTAATAAACTTCTAGTTTTTCTACATTTGCTTTCAATATTTAAATAAGCACCTCCATGTCAAATAACATCTCTACAATAATGCAAAGAAAATAATATAGAAGAAAATAGAAAATAATCCATAATTTCATATGTAATTTTTCCTCAAAAGCTAATGTGAAATAGTTATAAATAATAAAAGCTATAAAGATGACTTAATAAAGAGCAATTTTTGTAAAAGTTAGTTAAATTTTAGATACCAGATATACTCATGTAGTTTTTCAGCATATTTTGTTTTGTTTTGTTTTTGTTTTGGGCATCACTGCCCTCTGGTGGTGGGAGTAGGAGGCCCAGCCTTGCTGCTGGATTTGAACCTACAACCCAGTGGGTCACAGTCCCACGCATAACCACTAGCCCACTGGGGCTCAGCCCTTCAGCACATTTTTAATGCAGTTTTTGTGCCTTGGCTGATACTCGAGTCAGCCGTGCACACTTGAGTATATATGGTAATGTTTCAATATCAAATAATAAAGGCATCCATTTTCTTGAGCTAGCTTTTTTACATTATAAATATCTACCTCTTAAAATCTGAGACTTTAATATATCTGAAGAAGAAATTTTTAACTATTTCAAGATCAATCTTACCGATAAGGAGTATGAACCTTAATATCTGTCATAAAAAATTACCTGTATACTTGTGAGAAATACAGCCCAAAACCTGAGGGGAAAAAAAAAAACCCAAACATCACCTCAATTAAGTTGCATACCTTGGCATCCCAGTCTTTATTAAGATAATATATACATGTCACACATCTTCCATCTCCATTTGGATTATCAACATGACGTACATAACCAGTTCCATTGCCCGGATAACAAGCAACCATGGCCTGTAATGATAAAAATGATTTTAAAAGTCCATGTATGAATAAAAAGGGAAGACAATTTATAAAACATTTTATTTTAGCTAATCCAATTTGCACATGAATTTTTTTTCTCTCACAAAAATTAAGGTTTGTGCATAAGAGATGAAGATAGTACATTGATGAAAACAACAGGTGGTGATGGAGGTGAGTGAGTGAACACTCTAATGCTTGGTGAATTGTCCATCATAGGGGCACAAACTGCCCAATATCAGAGAATCAGCGGTGGCACTGCTTGGCTGTTTGGCTGTTACAAGCCAATGGCCCCTGCAGAAAACTCCAAGGATCAGAAGAATCGCAGTCATTACTCATACTGATAATCAAGATGAGGTGAATTTTTGGTCAGCTCCACAGGCGTCTGTGTAACTTCCCCTAGAACGCCTTAGAACACCCACAGCTTTGAATCCGACACACGAACCGTCCCAATCACTCCATCCATCTGACCGCATCTCTTTTAGCACTCTTGTACATAGGGATAATTTAGATTATGCCAAACATTAGCTCAGTTATTATCAGCCATTTTTTAAAAAGTTAAACAAAATCAGCATATGACTAACCCCTCTTCACATGAAAACCAAAGCCATTTTTCACTCAGATTTTAAGAAGCTCCAGGAGCCTGGTGGCACAGTCATTACGAAGTTAGCTGCTCTACGGAAAGGTCACGAGTACGAATCCATCAGTCACCTCACAGGAGAAAGAGGCGGCAGTCTGCTTCCATAGAGTTGACAGCCTAGAAAACCCTATGGGGAGTTCTGCTCTGTCCTTTAGGTCGGCCATGAGTCAGAATGAACTCAGCAGCAATAGTATGTTAATAAGAGAATGAGCCTCATCTAACCAAAAGTGACTGGGAAAACTGCAGATAGGAATGATGGTATCTGAAAATAGATCTATAAATGTACATATAAGATGACAATGAAGGCCTGAGCCCTGGTGGTGTAGTGGTTGTGTGTGGGACTGAGGCCCACAGGGTTGGCGGTTCAAATCCAGCAGCAGGTCTCCAGGAGCAAGGTTGGGCCTCCCACTCCCATCAGGGGGCAGTGATGCCCCCCCCCCAAAAAAAAAATCAGTGTTGAGCTAAAGTCAGGGAATCAGTATTGAGTACATTTTTCTATCATCTTTTGAGATAAATGACAGATTCTAATCTTAAAAATCTATATTTCATTAGCTAGTGAAAACGTAACTAAGTGATTCCACCTTTGCGAGACTAGGAAACATTTTAGAGTGAAATCCTTAAAAAAAGAAGGGGAAAAATTCACATTTTCTTAAACATACTGGACTCCCTGACTTAATCCTCTTTATAAGAAGTAGAATATTTGGTGAACATTACATATGCATTTTCTCTGACTTCTCACACACAAAAATAAATTCCTTTTTCAGGGACTTGAGGTGAGTATTAATAGAGAAAATAGCCTGGGTTTCATGGGTTTTAACAATATTCAAAAACAGATCAGTAGTAGCTATTAACCCCAACTGCAAACTCACTGCTCCATCAAGTTCGTTCTGACTCACAGAGATGGTGTACAGCTGAGTCCACTGATCATGTGAGCTTCTGAGACTGTAACTCTGAAGGCCCATAGGAAGCTCCATCTCTCTTCCAAGGAGCGGTTGCTGATTTTGGACTGCTGACCTTGTGGTTCGTAGCCCAACACATAACCACTATGCCACTGGGCTTGTAGTAATACCTATTAGTAGGTATTAATTTTTGTTTTGTTTTGTTTTTTGGGGGGGGGGCATCACTGCCCTCTGGTCGTCGTGGGCGCTACCCAGCACTGCTCCTGAGAGCCGCCGCTAGCTTTGAACCGCCACGCCCGCAGGCCGCAGTCCCACACTCAACCACTTACACCACCGGGACTCAGTCAGTAAGTATTAATTTAATGAGATGATTAATTCATTTGTGGTCACTTCAGATAATGATGTGAATTACTAGATACATTCTTGTCCACCGATAATAAACAGTAAAAATCTAAATAAACTCTTTGCTAAAGTTAATGTGGACCTTTTACACTATAGCATTTCTTGTACAAAGAAAGAAAAGAATACTATTTCTCAATTCACCACCCCGTTTACCCATTTAACAAATAATTGTTTTTTTTAAACAAACTCTTGAGCACCCACTATGTATATGAAAGACAGTGTGATTAAAACAATGGACATAGATTAAGTCTGCTACTTTCATTTATTATAAAGACAGCCTAATAGAATAGATATATGAATAAGCAAATATATATGTAATCTAAGGTTATGTAGTAAGTGCTACGGAAAAAAATAGTCAAATAAGGATGTTGAGAATAACGGGATGATATTCTAGAAAAGGAGCAAGAGCAGACACGTAATGAACAGAGTGGCAAGTCGTGACGATGCATGAAGGAAGAGCACAGCAGACAGTGAGGAAGATGCGGGGAAAGACTGAGAGGAGCGTGTGCAAAGACAGAGACTAGACCTGGAGAGGAAAGGAAGTGATGCCAGGTCCACTGAGCCAGGGTCAGAACTCTGGAGATGTTCTCAAAGCGACAAGAAGCCATTGGAGACTATGTCTGGTGAACGGTTCTGAGAAGGTAACTTTCAATTTTGTATAAATAAAACAACTGCAATAACTTCGATGTCACCCGCCACTGGTCATTTATCACCATCACTTTTTTTTTTGGCATCACGGCCCTCTGGTGGTTGTGGGCGCTACCCAGCGCTGCTCCTGAGAGCTGCTGCTGGATTTGAACCTTCAAGGGTGCAGGCCGCCGTCCCACTCTCCACTACGCCACCGGGGCTCAGCCCTGTCACCATCACTTTTAAGGAAATTGAGGGCTCAAAAGGTTGATTAATGTTCTGCAGTCATGAAGTGGCACAAACAGGTACGAACCTGGGGATTTGGACTCCTGACTTAGGTAATTGTCCACGGTAAAAACAAGAGACTGCAGGGGGAAAGAGTGAAAAGGAAAATGATTAGTTGAATATTGCCATTTAAGGATAAGAAACCAAGGAGGCTAAGGGCGGAGTGGTAAAGAGGGCAGGTCTGGGGTATGATTTGAAGTTAGCACTTATGATTTGCTAATGAGTTGGACTTAAGTCTGAGAAGAGTCAAGGATGACTTCAAGGGTTTAACCCATGTAGTTCAATAAGGGAGTTTATTGACTAAAATGGAAAAGCCTAGGTGTCAGGACAGTTTTAATACTATGGTCACGCTGAACCAGGATCCAAGAATAAAATGAAAAAATAGGACACCAGAAGGTGCCAGAATATGGATCTGTCTGTGTTAATCATTTCTAAACCACTTTCCTAAGAGGGCTAAGATGGATGTACGTGGATGGATGGATGTGGATGGACCCAGGAGTGGTGGCTGGTGGGGATAAGGTGACACAAAAAGGAGGCTAACAAACCTTTCTTCCATCCTACAACACAGGAGAGTTTTTATATTGTTTCCTATATTTTTTAACGGTCCTATTGACATAATTCACAGTATACAAAAGTTCAGCTATATTAAAGGGTTGTGTAATCATTACAACAATAAATTTTAGAATATTTTCTTCTTTCTTCTACTCATTGTAATTAGCTCCCCATTTCCCCCCATAAGCTCTTGCCATCCCCTAAGAAACTGTCCATACACTTACCTATCCTGGATTTCATTTACAGAAAAATACATAAAATAAAAACAAAAATATCCAACAATAGCAAAATAAAACTGAGGGAAAACCTCAATAGGAAGTATTACAAACTAACCAGGAGGGTAGAGGAAAGTCAGGGCAGAAAGAAGGAACCAATTCCAAGGGTCTACATATAACCTCCCTGGAGGATGGACAACAGAAAAGTGGGTGCAGGGAGATGTCAAGACAGTGTAAGCTATGCAAAATAATCATAATCTATAGCTTATCAAGGGCTTATGAGGGAGGGGGAAAGTGAGGAGCTGTACCAAGGGCTCAAGGAGAAAGCAAATGTTTTGAGAATGATGAGGGCAACATGTGCTTGACACAATGGATTTTGTATGCCTTGTGGTAAGAGTTGTATGAGCCCCTAATAAAATGACAAAAAAAGAGATGGTGTTAAATTTTAACCCAACTATTTGTGCAATAATCTACTTCCCAATTCTCTATTTCCAATAATCCAATTTCTACTTTAAACTCTGTCAGATTCTGAAACAATTAATTTATTTTTATTTTTTTGTTTTTGTTTGTTTGTTTGTTTGTTTTTTGGGCATCACTGCTCTCTGGTGGTGGGAGTAGGAGGCCCAGCCCCACTGCTGGAATTGAACCCCCGTCCCAGTGGGCCGCAATCCCGCGCACAACCACTATACCACCGGGGCTCAGCCCCAATTATATTAATTTTATAATCTCTAAATTGCCTCAAACTAAACATATTAGATACATGATTCTGGGGCCCTGGTGACACAGTGGTTTCAAGTTGAGCCATAAAGTCAGCACTTGAAACCACCAGCTACTACTCCATGAAAAAAAAAGGAGGCTTTCTACTCCCGTAAAGAGTTAACAGCTGGGGCTGAGCCCCGGTGGCGTAAGTGGTTGAGTGCGGGACTGCAGCTTGCAGGCTTGGCAGTTCAAATCCAGCGGTGGCTCTCAGGAGCAGCGCTGGGTAGCTCCCACGACCACCAGAGAGCAGTGATGCCCAAAAATAAAAAAATAAAAAGCTCACAGTTTTAAAAACTCACAAGGGCAGTTCTACCTTGCCCTAGACTTGCTATCAGTCAAAATAGACTCAATGCCAGTGGCTTTACAAGTGTTATTTAGCCCTGATGGTGCAGAGGGTTAGATGTTGAGCTGCAAACTGTAAAGGGGGCAGTTCAAACCCATCTGTGGGAAAATATGAGGCTGTCTGCTTCTGTAAAGATTTATAAGAGTGGCCACTATCACTTTTTTCATAGTTTTCTCTGGTGAGCCCTACACCGTTTATCTGTACTCTGGTGAGGGAGACACTGGGAAAAATGAAGACAAAGGAAGAAGAGGGATAACTTCAGCAGGCCCCGAATGTACCAGAATTTAATCCCTCATAGCTAGCTCGTCAACGCCAGCCCTAGGAAGAGAGAAGCAGTGCAATTGCTAGAATCGTAAAAAGGATACAGTGAAAATTTTAATACAACCCAGCAAACTGAAAACCCTGTCAAGTATAGGCCACTGTCGGTAGTCATCAAGTAAGTATGCTTCCAAAATTATAAGGAAGTAAGGCAGCTCACGGCGCTGGAGTCCTAGAAAACCCCTCTCCTCTGTTTAGCTAGAGAAAAAAGGGAAGCCTCTGAAAGGATACATGGTCATTGTAAATCTGCAACAAAAAAGGTCAAATCCCTACAAATACTGACAAAAAGAAATTTCATAGACAATTTGCAAAGATTTAGAGGTTTCACAAATTAATTCAAATAATGGTGTGGCCTAATATTAATACAACTCCATTAAATAATTAATGTATGCATTGAGGTCCCACCCCATTTCAAAGTTAGAAAACATTAAAAGGTATTTTTATAAGTCTAATGACACTTAGCAGCGATTTTATTTAGAACCAGCATATACAAAAGGGCTTCAGAAAATTCAGAGAAAAATTCCATTTAATTTTAATTTTATTTTTCCATAAACTTTTTGATGCTGTCCAGATATGATCTATCTATTTCTCTATATAAGTGATTATGGTAAATAAATATGATACAAAACAGTTTCCATTTCAACATCCTTAACATGTATAATTCAGTGCCATTATGTTCATCATTGTTCAATCATCATTATCTGGTTTCAAATTTTCCAGCCACATTTAACAGGAGCTCCGTACCTCGTAATTCTCCCTATGCTCTTCCTTTCCTTACCCTTGGGAGCCACTTAAAAATTAGTCTAGAACATACTTCCCTTTTCTAAGTATTTTATATAAGTGGAATTGCCTGTAGGTTGTATTATATGACTGCCTTCCAGTTCATCTGTGTTGTACTATGAATCAGGACTTCATTTCTCTTTTATGGTTAAATAGTATTTTATTGTATATATTGTCACATTTTATTTATCCCACCTTCCTGTTGTAAAGATTTAGGGTATTTCCATTTTTAAGATACTGTAAATATTGCTACAATGCATATATATTTGTGTCCTGTTTTTAATTCTCTTAGAAATATACTTAAGAGTGAAAGTGCTGGATAACATGGCTGTTTAACTTTTTGAGGAATAGCATTTTACAATTCCACCTGCAGTGGATAAGGTTTCTTAGTTCTGCACATCTTTGCTAACACCTGTTGTTTTCCAATTTGTTTTTTTTATCATTTCAGTAGACGTGGAGTAACACCCTTTTTTATCTTTTTTTTCTGGGCATCACTGCCCTCTGGTGGAAGTAGGAGGCCCAGCCTTGGTCCTGGAGAGCTGCTGCTGGATTTGAACCGCCAACCCAGTGGGCTGCAGTCCCACACACAACCATTACTCCACTGGAGCTTAGCCCCCTTTTTAATCTTAATCGGTAATTTTGTTTTTTAAAAAGAGGAACTCTAATATTGCCATTGTTATTTTGTTTTACATGTGCAGATCTGACAGACCCATGTGTACAATATTTTTTTGTACATTCAGCCTATTTTTTAAAAATCTTTTGGCTATCCCACTAATAATTCATTTTATTTCACTGGTATGAATACCTCAAGGTACAAGTCACTAGTAATATTTATGGATTATCTCACATGGTACCTAATCTGAAGAGACTTAATAACTGGAAACAATAGACAAAAAATTGTGACACACAAAACAAATGCTAAACTGAGTAATGCAAATGATATAAAAAAGAATTCAGAAAAACAATCAAGCAAACAAAAACATGTTGGTGACAACAAGGGGGGGGGGGGTCGGAGCAGAGACCCAAAACCCATCTGTAGACAATGGGGTTTTGTCCGATTGTTTTTTGTTGTGAGTATTCTGATGTCTGCTAACTGGTCCCATGACAATTCACGATAGCAGCGGCTGGGGCGCTTCCCTGTGGGCTGTTGCTTCCCTGTTGGATGGCTTGTTTAGCCCGAAGCCTAAAACTAAAGGAACTTATAACAAAAATAAAATCAAGGACAAGCCAGTTGAACTGTCTGCAACTTTGTAGCTAGCCTAATCTGAAGAGGCAGGCAACACTATGAAAGCCAGTAAGAAGGTAACTATGGGCTTAAAAGTAACGTGTGTGCCCCAGCTCCACGGAGCAAAGGCTGGGCTTCCTACTCCCACCACCTGAGGGCAGGGATGCCCCGCCCCCCCCAAAAAAAATATTAAAAGAAAAAAAGTAACGTGTGTGCACATGACAGAGTTTGGTGGAAAAACTGAGGGCACCGGACTGTGGGAAAAGGAAACGGGTATACCGGAGAACCATTCCCCAACTTCTCCAAGACCCAGATCATTGCTTCTTTGAGTCGGAGGGAGTAACACGGGGCAGGTGACACCATTTCGAGCGCTATATGTTTTTTGTGAGTATCTATATTTAGCTCAGGTGGCATATTTTAGGTTGGGGTGGTGAAAATTTCCTGGCTGTTTGATGTCATCTAGCAGGGTCTGAGTCATGGAGACAGACCTTCCTTCGGGGGAACTAGGAAGTGTGTCCTGGAGCTCCACGTGTACCGTTATTGCCAGGGCCCAGCCGTTGTTGCAGTCACGGTGTCAAAGCCTCTTTCTTGAAGGTCTTCCTCTTTGTCACTGACTTTTCATTTGACCCTGGGTGATGTTCTTCCCCGGGGGCTGATCTGTCCCGATACTGTGTCCAAGCATATTAGGGAGACAGTCTCGCTACCCTCACTTCTGTGGTGGCTTGTTAACTTTATGTCTTTTATTACCAGAATAATTTAATGCTATTTAAGATGTTTCTCTTCTGAATACATTCATCGTTTCTTGCTCTACCTGAACATTAAGAATGTACACGTCTACTGAAGCATGAAAGATCAAGTGGGTTTTTTTGTAGTCATTAACAAGCTAATATGTTCTAAGCTCTGTTCTCATGACATGAAAATAACGATCATTTTACATATGGAAGCATGTTTATATGCCTTCATAAAAAACAATCTTCTACTAATATCTGTATATCTTTTATTTTTTTATTTTGTCTGTGTGTGTGTGTGTGTGTGTGTGTGTGTGTGTGGCATCACTGCCCTTGTGGGAGTAGGAAGCCCAGCCTTGCTCCTGGAGAGATGCTGCTGGATTTGAACTATCAATCCTGTGGGCTGCAGTCCTGCACACAATCACTACGCCACCAGGGCTCAGCCGTAATATCTATATTAGATAATAAAACTAGGTTTGGGTTATGTGCATAGTTTTATAATAAATCCAAGACAATATAATTGTAAAATAGCTATGCTAAGTAAAAGTTATCTTTTATATACATTTAAAAAAAAGAATTCAGGGGGATGAGGGATGACTATTAATATGGAATAAAATATCACTCACTGCCTGAGGATCCTGTAGGATTCACAGCAATCCTACAGGATAGGTAGAACTGCCCCTGTGATTTACCAAAACTCTGTTCATGGGAGTACAAAGCCCTGCCTCTCTTCTATGGAGCGGCTGGTAGTTTTGAATTGTTGACCAACATTCACAACCACTCCAACCTCTCAGTGAGAAATGAAATAATAGCAAACTGTTTTGTTCTAAGAGCGAGCAGTGTAGACTCAATGCCTTGTAGTCAACTGGACATCCCTCACAGAAAGGGCACAAGGAAGAGATAAGCCAGTCAGGGTGAAGTTTAGCACCGTGAAACATACAATTTTCCTCTAGTTCTTTCATGCTCCCACCCCCACTACTATAATGACCTCAATTTTACCTTACAAATCAGATTAGACCAGAACATGCACACTGCTACAGATGAAAGTCAGCAACACAGAGAATCCAGGATAGATAAACCCCTCAGGTCCAATAATGAGAATAGCGATACCAGAAGGCGAAGGTGGGGGGGAGACAGGGGGAACCTATCACAATGATCTACATATATCTTCTTCCCAGGGGGATGGGCAGCAGAAAAGTGAATGAAGGGAGACAATGCTCAGTGTAAGACATGAAAAAATAATAATTTATAAATCATCAAGGGTTCATGAGGTGGGGGATGGAGGAATAAAAATGAGGAGGTGATACCAGGAGCTCAAATAAAAGAAAATGTTCTAAAAATGATGGCAACAAATATACAAATGTGCCTGATACAATGTATGTATGTATGAATTGTGATGAGTGGTGTACAAGCCCCCAGTAACATGATTTTAAAAAAAAGTGAGGACGGATCTGATTTGGGAAGGTGAAGAGAGGAAGGGAAAAAACAAGTCAAGACCGAAGTGAGGTACTTTTATGACCACAAGGCCTTAACTACTAAGAGGTAAAGTCAGTTTGGTAGAAATTGGCCAAAATCTGAAAACCAGGTCAAGAAAGTCAAACATGAACGAATCATCGGTAGTGAGCCATTGAGAGCATTAAACAAAAGCGGCCACAGGGAAACCTCCCAAGACGACAACTGCGGCAGTTATATCATTTCATGTCAATCTGAAGGTATAAAAGTGGATGCGTGTCAATAAAATGATTTTTTTTAAACGTATGGGTGAAGGGTTGGCTACACATCAAGTTGCCGCTTGATGACCTCATTTGGGGGTGCTACTGGGATAAATGACTATCTGGAGGCAGGCCATTCCCTGCTTCACTTTCCTGCTGGGAAGTCACTTGGAGGTTGCTGGAAACCTGCACGGGTGCTGGATATGAGTCTATCGCCATCGGAGCCACAAGATCTTGTACCCGCTGGTGATGTTCCTGCATTCTGCATCCCTGTATGTGGCTTTCTGAGTCAGAGGAGGGACTCATGGACGAGTATCAGACTTACGGACTTGAGTTGGGATGTTTTACTGATGCATAATTAGTTCTTAATATAAACATCTCTCTTACACATATATGTGCAGCATTGACATTGTTTTTCTAGTCAACCCAGCCCACCCAGCAACTCTCTTATTCTACAATTCTTATAAATTATTATAGGATAAAGGACACCTATAAAGGATAATATTATTCCTGGAAATTTGCATCATATTTATTGGTTTTAAGAATAAGGAAATAAAATCTAACTATAGAGTGTATGTATTATGTTTATTTATATTGTATTGTCATGTTAGTGTTATATGTACAATGTATAGATTCTTATAATCTATCAAGAAAATTAAAATAGCTCTAACTCTAATGGCTGGAAACAAAACCCAAGAAGGTTTCAAGATGCTCTTGAAAAAAATTACATCATCCTAGCAGAGCCCTGGTGGCCTAGTGGTTGTGTGCGGGACTGCAGCCCACAGGGTTGGCGGTTCGAATCCAGCAGCAGCTCTCCGGGAGCAAGTCTGGGCTTCCTACTCCCACCAGGGCAGTGGTGCCACAAAAAAAAAAAAAAGAAAGAAAGAAAAATTATATCATCCTTTTGTCTACTTCTTGAAGCCCCCTTGTAATCCTCTCTAAGGTTGGGGTGGAGAAGAGGATGGACATCTGCCTGAGAAAGAAAACTTGCCATCAACCCACTATATAATTCTGAGATATGCTTCCTATTCCGTCCCCTCTTAGAGATAGCAATTTAAAGCTTATATTGCTCGTTCCCAATGGGAAAAGCCTATTTAAACAGAAACAAAGTAATTATTTCTTTAATTTTTGATTTAAAATTATACATGATTAAGGATGCTCCTGAGATAGAAAATGCCATAAAACTGTTTTTAACCCTGAGAATAAAAAGAAGGGGATTGCAATACTTCTTTGAAATACTTCTTTGAAATTTCTTTGAAATTTCTAAAGAAATTTATTGCTGGCACAAGAAAACTTGTATTTAAGTGAAGTTCAAACAGAAAACACTTTCCTTGCTTTTTGAGTGGAATTACTTTAAAACCGAAATTCAACACCAAGAATTTTGAATTCAAAGTTAAAATTTTATGAGTTATCAAAATATTATTTTTATCCAGAATGAGGGAAGAAAGTATACTATCTGAAAATTTATTCTATGAAAATATACTGCCCCCCCAAAACAAAACAAGAACATGTACTGCCTTGGGTAGACAGCAGTGTACCCTTTGTCAATATTGTAAGAAAACATAACCCATGCATGATCATCTCATCTAGCCTTTACAACAGATCTCTAAGGTAGATACTATAAACTCATTTTAGAATGTAGAAAACACTAGCAACATATAACCCACCACTGAAAAATGAGTGTATATTTGCTCATTTTAGATAAATCTAATTTTTTAAAAATATGCCATTAACATACTTTAGGAAAAGTTATGTATTTCATTAATTGTACATGCATATTCAATAGGTGAGTGGGAGAGGATTATGCATTTTAAAAACTCAGACTGTGTTCTGGATATGTGAAAATTTCAAATCTGTGATTCAGTGGTGAAAATTAAACTGAGACCGAATACAGCAAAAGGTGGAACTGAAGTACTTCTTGGCACAAGACCCTCTCTCTAATCCACATGAAGCATTATGGTGACTTAAAAGACCAGGATTAAGATCTTACCAAGTAGAAAAGGAGGAACGTAGCAAGGGATACTGAGAAAATGCTATTGCAGTTCATGGAAGATTCTATAGAAGTAGTCATAGCTGAGTTGAGCTTTTAAAAATATACTAAGTTGGGGAAATTGGCATTTTACACAAGAAATTTCATATGCATAGTTCCAAGAACACATCAATTCTATATGCAAAGGTCCAGGGACAAGAAAATACAGAACACATGTGGCGACAAGGGATTTTCAAATTTACTAATGCACCAAGTTTTTAAGATGGGAGAAGACAACTCAAAGTAAGTGGGCCAGACTATGGAAGGACGTGATACCTTCCAAAGTACTATGGCCTTCATCTTGGAAGAGGGAAGCCATGTTTTTATTAGTCAGTGGAGCAATACAATCAGACTTGTGCCTTAGACACACAAGTAAACATAAGATGGATTTGGAAAAGGGGGTAGAAATACCCTGGAAAAAACAGTCAAAACACAACTACAATCAACAAAGAAATAAAGTGCAATATATAAAAGGGGTTCTGGGAAGGGTGCAGGGGAAAGAGGGAAAGAAAGGGGGGAAAAGTGGGATGGGACAGGAAAATGGCCATGAGATTGCTAACAACGGTACAAGTGAAAGGACTTGGCATGTGCTTTCACACATAGCACAAGGGGTGGGAATATAAAAAAATAAAAAAAAGGTTTCCGTGGGTCGAGTCTGGTGGACTTGGAGGGTAACAGACCATTAAAAGGAAGAGGAACATGGGTTTAGGAAAGACAAGTTTACTTTGGGGACATACTGAGTCTGCCAGTGCTGGTAGCCATCCAGGTGGAGCTGTTCAAGAGGCAGTTGGAAATGCGAGGCTGGAACTCCATTGCTGGAGGTGGAGATTTAGGAGGCGTCTTCCTATGGGATAGCTGAAGACGTGTGGCTGCGAGGGGTGGCCAAGGAAGAGTGTAGGAGGAAAGAAAGAACAAAGCACAGATTCTTAAGGAAGACACTTCTTTTGAATAAGAATTCATCACACTTTGCTGCTTTCCTGATCACAGAAATATGATTAAATAACTAGTTGGTTCAAGTTGACTATAATGGTATTTTTTCCTTTCATTAAAAAAATATATTATTATACATAACATTGTGATTAACAAGTTTGAACCTCCTACTTTAAAAATACCCTGGATCCTTTCCTAAAATTAAAACCCAGAAGTGAGACGTAAGGCTGTTAGGGATTTCTATTGCTGGATGGCTACATTCACATAGACTCCCGTCAACATTATATCAGCATCTTATTTGCTAGTCCTAAGTATTCGATTTTTTAATTATGTAATTTGATAAGTAAAACTTTATCTCATTCATGTTTTAATCAAACAGCTTAAATCTGTGAAAGTAATCCTTTTCAAATGCCCACTGGAGTCTTCTTCTTTTTTTGGAGGGGGGGGGGCAAACACTGCCCTCTGGTGGGAGTGGAAGGCCCAGGCGTGCTCCTGGAGAGCCGCTGCTGGATTTGAACCGCCAAGCCCGTGGGCCGCAGTCCCGCGCTCCACCACCACGCCACCGGGGCTCGGCCTTTGGATTCTTCTTTTGTTGGGTGCTTACTGTCATCCCTTCTCCACTTTCCTATTGAGTCGTTCTTCCTTCTCCTTTTTAAGTGCTCTTGAGCCTCCGTCAAGGTACACGGTATTACTACTTCCTAAATGTTTACTGTGCCCCTCTACAGTATTTTATTGCGAGGTACGATAGAGCTATATTATCAATACAAATAAAAGTTTTAAAAGCCCTAGAGTCACCTATGTCCCTATTTATAGAGAGTGAAAAGTGCATGGGGCAAAAAGACAACATTGCTTCAGATCAGCCTCCAGATGGTCCAAGAAGGATTGATGCCTTAATCTAATACCAGACAAACTGCTTTGCTTATTGAGTCCCTAGTTCTAACCCAAAAGAAAGAAAACCCCTATATTTAAAACAGCAATTACTTAAGGGCCGTGCTCTAAACAGTGGCATAATATAGTATGTGCAGTACAGACAGGAACTGGAAACATGGGGAATCCGGGACAGATGGTCCCTTCAGGACCAGTGATGAGAGTGGTGATACTGGACGGGTGGAAGGAAGGGGGAGTAGAAAGTGGGAGCTGGTTCCCAGGATCTACATATAACCTCCTCCCTGGGATATAGACAACAGGGAAGTGGGTGAAGGGAGACACTGGACAGCGTAGGATATGACACAATAATAATAATTTATACATTATCGAGGGTCCGGGGGGGAGGGGGTCGTGGGGAGGGAGGGGAAATACAAGGAGCTGATGCCAGGGGCTTAAGTGGAAAGAAAATGTTTTAGGAATGATGATGGTGGGCTGAGCCCTGGTGGTGTAGTGATTGTGCGTGGGACTGCGGCCCACTGGGATGAAGGTTCAATTCCAGCAGTGGGGCTGGGCCTCCTACTCCCACCACCAGAGGGCGGTGATGCCCCACCCCCCCAAAAAAAAAGAAGAATGATGATGGCATTAAGTGTAAAACTGTACTTTTCATACAGTGGATGTATGTATGGACTGTGATGGCAGTTGTATGAGCGCCCAATAAAATGATTTTTAAGTCTTCCTAGAAACAGTAAGACGACACTGAGGCTATAACTCTATGAAGACCTTGGTTTTATTATTACAAAGTAGGATCAAAATACACATAGATTAAATAATACTTTACTACTCTTCATTTCCTTTTACAATATAGTGTAATGAACTGTCTAAATCCATGATTGATGAAGCAAAGAGGAGCACCCGGCTGGTTTCCAAGAGGCAGAGATAAGGTGCGGTACATCTTTATCTTCCTTTCTCCATCATTTCTGACCCCAGGTACTCTCCTCACAGCTCTCTCTACTTCTCTGCACTGTCCAATATTCATCCCACAGCCACACAGAACTCAGAGCACATGCATAGCACATTGTCTGCTTGATTAGAGAAATCACAAGCTATACCTCAGAGGATCAGCTGGGAAGGAACGGGCACGACTTGGGATCAGCATGAGGAAGCACACGGGCAAGGTCTAAAAGGGCTCCCAAAGTGGAAAGCACACCCCTCCCTGCGTCGGTGCTGGGGGTTTAGACGAGGGTGGCTCTCAGCACACTCTCCAACTACTCAGCTAGCGTAGTGTGGGCACCGCAGCTCAGTCGGGCAGCTATCCGCTCTCCCATACAAGCCTCTCTGTGAGATGGCACAGCTCCCAGGCAGTGTGTCAGCCTGCCCAGCTCTCTCCTCAAGCCAGCGCTCCAACGCACCCACGCTCAGCTGCTCTCTGATAGGACGCCCCCCCCCCCCATCAGTACCTGGCCCAGCTGACAGCCCAGTGGTTCTCAACCTTCCTACTGCCAAGACCCCTTATGACGGTTCGTCATGTGGTGACCCTCAACCGTACAGTGATTTTCACTGCTACTGCACAACCGTAATCTGGCTACTATTCTGAATCAGGCGACCCCTGGGAAAGGGTCGTTTGCTGCCCGCCCCCCCAAGGAGTCGCGACCCCCAGGTGGAGAACCGCTCACCTTTGCTCCCATGTGGTTTTGTTTCTCTGCCAATGCGGCTCTCAGCCAGCAGCCCTCTCAACTGCAGGTTTTTCGGTTCACTAGCCCAGTTCTTGACTGCAGTTTCTCCCTCATTTCCCATGTCAAGCAGACCGTGGGAGGCCTCTGTTTGCACACACCGCTCCTTCCAAGTTCCTATCACACGCTCTCGGAACCCATGCCCATCAAATCGATTCCGATCGTAGCAACCCTGTAGGACAGAGTAGCAGCCCCCCCCACTCCCCCGGAGGGTTTTAAAGGCTCCGAATCAGCTGTGCTCGCTTGTGATCCACTAGTTGATCACGAACGTAGTGTGGGCAGATTGCCCGGCATTCGGGTGAGGAAGAGGGCTGGTTAAGACTTAGGGTTAGTTTTAAAGGCTTTATTAGGGTTAGACTTAAGAGGTTGGTCGCAATCAACGTATTGAGCACCTTTGCTCTAAATTATTTTAAAAGTAGGAACTATGGACCAACCAATCACTTAACCACTATGCCACCAGATATCTTCCAGTCAACCAGGAGACGCGAAAAACTTCTCTATTTTAATACTTTATATATAGCCCAGTCCACACCAAGGCCTCCTTCACCAGACCACAGTTCAACCAAACCTCAATTACTCATAATATGACAAGAAAACAGACCTTGTACAAAAGTAGCATTTTCTTTTTCTTTTTTTGGGGGGCATCACTGCTCTCCAGTGGTGGGAGTAGGAGGTCCAGCCCCACTGCTGGAATTGAACCTCCGTCCCAGTGGGCCGCAGTCCCGCGCACAATCACTACGCCACCGGGGCTCAGCCCCAAAAGTAGCATTTTCTGTTGGTATATTCTAGTTCCTTCCTGGGTAAAATGAACAATTATCAAGAGTAGAAAGCAACCTGGGACTTTCTCCGGGTTGCTTTTCTAAAGACCTAAAACAAAACAAAACAAAACAAAACAAAACAAAACAAAACAAAAAGACCTATGGAAACAGTAACAACTTCTCAGGGCTTAGGAGGAAAAAAAACCTTTCAAGATGTTTTTCCAAAGAACCAAGGCAAAAGGTCACATAAGGGAATTTACTACACTGTACCTTCTAAAACTTGGATACAGTTGATAAAGTCCTAGTCAACAAATTAAAAACCCACTTAATGACACAGTTTATTTGGGCTGTCTAACTATGCTATCAGAATAGAGAACATGGCATCTGTTAGCGTTGTACGTCCTTTCTCAGGTTCTCTTCATGTTCTTCACCTATATTCCCAGCTGTAGACTTCATGAAGAAAACAGAGCAGCCTTTCACCACAAAGATGGGAGGAATCAGAGCCCTCTCACCTAAACATTAACTCCAGGAGCGACATAGTCTCGTTTGCTTCCTTCCATGCCAGGAGGTGCCGAGTTATAGCAAGGTTGTCACACTAGTAATATGAGGGTAAGTAAAAAAGTATCACTATGAAACCACAGAAGCTTTCATTACAATGTAATCAAGAGGAATTACTGAAGCCCAAGTGAAGGCTGAACGTGGCATGGAACAAGAGGAAAGTAAAAGGAAATAGAGGAAAGAACTAGGGGGCAAATGAGCATTTGAGGTCTAAATATACATGTGTACATATGTAAATATATTTATATATAATGATAGGGAAATAGACCTGTGTACATCTATGTTAAGTATTAATATAACAGACGGACATTGGACTGCTACTCAAATACTCCCTCAATGCAAGAACACTTTGTTCTAATAACCTGGCATTCCGTGATGCTCACTGTCTCGACATGATCACTGATGACAAAATGGGTGCATAAGCAAATGTGAAGAAAGCTGATGACACCTGCCTATCAAAAGGTACAGCATCTCAGGTCTTAAAGGTTTGAGAATAAGCAAGCAGTCATCTAGCTGAGAAGTCACAAAATCCACATGGAAGATTACCAGCCTGTGTGATTATGAGGTGTCAGTGGGTTAAGGTATCAAGCATCAAAGACCCAGAACAGAAAAATCATATCAATGTGAATGAGGGAGTGTGCAAAGTGGAGACCCAAAGTCTATCTGTAGATAACTGGACATCTCCTTACAGAAGAGTCATGGGGAGGAGAGGAGCCAGTCAGGGTGCAATATGGTAGTGATGAAACACAGGACTTTCCTCTAGTTCTTTAATGCTTCCTTCTCCCCAACTATCATGACCCCAATTCTTCCTTACAAAACCAGCTAGACCAGAGTATACAGATAATAGCTAGAAACACAAGGAATCCAGGAGAGATAAACCCCTGAGGACCAATAATAAGAGTAGAGATAGGAGGAGGGTTAGGGGTAGGTGGGGGAAGAAAGGGAGAACCAATCACAATGATCTACATATAACCCCCTTCCAAGGGGACTGACAACAGAAAAAAGGGTGAAGGGAGACATTAATCAGTGTAAGATATGAAAAAAGTAATAATTTATAAATTACTAAGGGTTTATAAGGGAGCAAGGGTCGAGGGGAGGGGGAAAATAAAACTGAGAAGCTGATATCAAGGGCTTAAGTAGTAAGAAAATGTTTTGAAAATGATGATAGCAACATATGTACAAATGTGCTCGATACAACGGATTTATATGTGGATTGTGCTAAGAGCTGAACAAGCCCCAAATAAAATGATTAAAAACAAAAACACTAGGCACATGAAACCCTGAACTCAAGGCATTGACACTGTGTACCAGAGGGGGATAACCCTGAAACATAGAGCTACTTACTCAGAATAAGGATCATTAAGTCCTGAGCCAAAAACAGAGAAAGACAAAAGGCAACCTTCATTAAACAAAAATGTGAAGAACTGACCCTCATGAAGGAAACACAGAAGATATGGGTGTTATAGCCAAGTGTGGTGAAGAATGGTGGCAGGCTATAAGAAAAAATGGGATCTGGGGTGCTAAAGGCTTGTTTTCAAACAAGCAACCATTTAAGTGAGTGAGATGCCAACTGAGCCCACATGGAAGCGGTACGCCAACATCCATGACTCAAGGTTTGTAAATGATATCATCTAAATTTGAAGGAGAGAATAGTGTCTGACCTTAAACTGTGAGATTCTGGTTTGCAGAAGGTAATGTATGACAGTGGAAGCTCAAAATAGATGTACATAATCTAGCGAAAGAATAAGCCTCCAGTGATTCCCCTTTGGCTCTATGTGAGGGACATGCATAACCTTGTTATTCTGGTTATTCTAAGATGGGGAATATCAAAAAGGTAATAATATGAGGAGGTGGCCCCCACATAAACAGAATTTTTTCCCCAAAGCTATGTATTTAAATTTTTTTGTTTTTTGTTAGTTTTTTTTTTTTTTGGGGGGGGGGGCATCACTGCTCTCCGGTGGTGGTAGTAGGAGGCCCAGCCCCACTGCTGGAATTGAACCTCTGTCCCAGTGGGCTGCAGTCCCGCACAACCACGCCGCCACCGGGGCTCAGCCCTTTTTGTTAGTTTTTTTTTGTGGGCATCACTGCCCCCCTGGTGGGAGTAAGGGGCCCAGCCTTGCTCCTGGAGAGCTGCTGCTGGATTTGAACCGCCAACCCTGTGGGCTGCAGTCCCGCACACAACCAGTACGCCACCGGGGCTCTGCCCCTGCTGATAGCTTTTAATCAAAAGCTTCACTCTCTCGGCAGAACGAGTGGTAAAAAGCATTATGGATGTTAGAAATGAGTGTATCACAAATGAGCACTTAAGATCACGTGGTTTCCCTCAAATATTGTACAGGCATTACTGTTTCACATGAGCATGACTATGCAAAACCTAGTGGAGTCGGTGTCCTATGCTCTCCAGGTTATGCTGAATCCTTTGACCCTAGGTGTTCGGACCAGTTAAGTACTATACTACATCTGAAGAGCAGGTTTAATGTTCTCTGATTTTCCCACATTTCTCTAAAAAGTTGTTTATTTGTAAAGCACTAGACCTAAATACCCTTCTAATATGTCTTTTCTAGTTTTCCCCAACCTAACTGTAGCGGCTTACAGAACCTGACTAGATCTCATTCATCTTTCTATCTCTTGTGCTAAATATCCCAAACTCAACCCACTGCCCTTGAGTGGAGTGGAACAAAACAGAACAGCACTTTTTAGGTCTATCTTTGTGGGAGCCCAGAGCCTCACCTTTCTCCTGAGGAGTGGCTGCTAGGTTTGAACTGCTGACCTGGTCGTTAGTCATCCAACACTTCACCCACTGAACTACCAGGGACCCTTGTGCCAAACATGGACACTCAGATTTGAGGGAGCTTCAAAAAGTTTGTGAGAGCTACTGGAATTCTTCCACAAACTGTTTGACGCACCATCATGTCTTTAATAAATACCGAATATGCTCGTGTATAAGCTGAGTTTTTCAGCACATTTTTAATGCAGTTCTTGTAGTAAAATTATATATGGTGGCTGAGCCCCAGTGGCATAGTGGTTGTGTGCAGGACTGCGGCCCACTGGGATGGAGGTTCAATTCCAGCAGTGGGGCTGGGCCTCCTACTCCCACCACCGGAGAGCAGTGATGCCCCCCCCCC
>PVJH01014684.1:0-56115 GCA_004026705.1 Nesogale talazaci | reverse complement strand
ATGGAACCTCCGTCCCAGCGGTCCCACGCACTACCACTACGCCACCGGGGCTTAGCCCAATGTCACTGGTTTTTCAAAGAGGAAAAAGTTTCAATGCAGCTTCCAGGCTAGGAACAGACTAGAGAGAACGAACAGGCTGTCCTCTTCTGAGGGATTAACTACTGAAAGTCTTATGAAGAGCAGAACATCGTCAGAGATAGTGTCAGAAGATGAGGCTGGGGTTGGAAGGCACTCAAAGTGTGAGTAGGGGAAAAGCTGCCTTCTCAAAGGATACTGGGCCATGATGCGGGTGAAGCAAAGTTTTCAGAACCTTCATTTGCTGATGGGATGGGACTCAAAAGAAAAACCAACAACTGTGAAAATCCATTAATCACAATTCAGATTGCATGAAATATGAATCTAGGAAAACTGGAAGTGGTCAAAAAGGAATTGGATGAGACTGGTAATGACTGTACAATTCTTCTTGATATGATTTAGTTCTTGAATTATATATAGATTCTGTGCTAATAAAACTGGAACCCTACAGTGACAGCATACTTTGTCTTACAGGGTCACTGTGAGTCACAGTGTAAGGCCGTGAGCTTTTGGTGTCGAGCAGGCCAGGCGACTGCTGTCAGAGTATAACACATGCTGTTTTCCCCACTACAAAAGTTCTGCCCCCTATATTAAAGCTTAAATGCGGAGTACTGAGTGTGTAGAAGGCTAAGGATAATAGTGAAAGCCTGAAATCCATTTGCAGAGTCCTCATTTGGAGTAAGCCTTCACTGCATCCCTTGTGACCATTAACCAGGGATGTGAACGGTCTTGTTGTCAGAGTACTTAAGAATTGGATTAGCATCAGCACCCTCAGCCAGCCCTGGGAGGAGAAGTCTCCCAAAGGGGCTTGCCTGGGTATGTTCTTGATAGGGAGGCCACTGTAATAGGATTGCAGTCATGACCCCTGCTCTGACTGCCTTGACAAGGTGGCCTTGGATTAATCTTGGAAGATCTCTGTCTAATATAAGGGATGTGCTTGCATTCTAGCTTCTGGTTGTCTCCAGCTTCTGTAGTCCCACCTAGAACCATGCTGTATTGATTTGTTACCAGTCAAGCTGTTGTGAGCATTTCCTCTGCCCTCCTGTGTCCTTTTTAATCTGAGAATCTCTGCAAGTCCTTGGACATCATAACTTCGTGTTTAATGCCCCTGCCCCACCCGCATTCAGATATGCACAAAGATATGACTTTCTTTATCCTGTAATTTCCTTTTTAAGACTTAATAAATGTTCCCCCTTGAATGATTTTTGAAAAGAATTGGAATGCATAAAGATCAACTTCTTAGCCACATTAGTGAGCTCGAAAGAACTGGAATTGGCTAGTCTGAATCGGATAATCATATGGTCAACTATGCTAGGAATAACAAATGCAAGGAGAGTGGTGTTATCTTTATCAGAGAAAATACAAACATTTCAGGATCTGCCTTGAAATACAATGCAGTCTGTGATAGATTAGCATCTATAAACCCACAAGGATGTCCAGTTAATACATCTAGTCTTCATATCTATGCACCAACTACTCAAGCCAGTGATGAAGAAATTAAGAATGCTTCTGAATCTTCATTCTGAAACTGGTGAAGCATGCAATCAAGATGCACTGAAAATTATTGGGGACTGAAATGTGAAAGATGGCAATAAAGGAACAGTAATTGGCGATATGGCAACAATGGGCTCAAACATCACAACATGAGGACGACATAGGGCTGGGTGGTGTTTCCTTCTGCAACACATAGGGTCACTGTCTCACGAAGTCAGGATGTTTCCACAATTATATATACTCCAAAATATTAGCCATTTACCAGCATCTGATGTGCAAGTCAGAAGTTAGATAGTCTCCCTAAAGATTCCAGCTATCAGGTCTTTGTGTGTCTCACAAAAGATAAAGCCAACCCCCTACTGTTAGGACAATGGGTCCCTCCCCCTCAAAGCTTTAGCTAGAGTCTCCAGCCCAAGGGCAATCAAGGCTAGGCAGCCAGCAGGAAACTTAGGCCCACCTGTCTTGTCACATGGGGCCCCCCACGCTTCCTATAATATGTATCTATAGCACAACCCTTTTCTGTGATATGTGTCCTTACTTGTAATTAGGGGCCTTGTATGCCACCAAAGGGTATATAATGCTTGGGCACAGTAAAGAAGCTTAATCCCTCCTTCTTGGCCGCTTGCTCCACAAGCTCTCCCCTCCCTGTCCCTCTCCCCCCTAATCCTTTTCCCCTCCTCTCTCCACGTGGACCACCTAACGGGCTGAGGTGCGCATGCTACCATGAAATGTGTTTGACTCTTTTTATTTATTTCTCAGGCTCTATCGCTTTATTATAATGATTAATAATTATCACTGTACAATTGCACCTATCGAAGCCGTGATGCATGGAGGGGAGGCTGGCTTCCTCTGATAGGTCATCGCGAGTCATATCTGACTCAATGGCACGTAACAGCAATGGCAACCAAGAACACAACAAATGCCACCTTTGGAAACCAGGGGTTTGAAACGGGTTTACATATGGATTTCTTGTCCAGGAAAAGGCATTGAATTCTTAACTCTAACACTCATCTCAGACTCGCCTTTCAGTTGGCACGAGGGGGCTTTATATCCTTAGGTGGCCTACAGTGACAGAGGAGAAGGAGTATGACACACGCCTAGCTCGTGGGCCAATGGAAGTCTGCATGTCCCCTCAAGGGAACAAGCAGCCCCGCTTGATCTTTGCAGCAACGCTTCTACATTGTAGTTTATGGCACAACCATACAGTGGGATGCTATGCAACCTTCAAAAGTTTATGGTTAATCTATGTGACTTCTAAAAGTTTGTGCAACAGAGTAACAGTTATAATTTCAGGGAGAGGGTGAAGTATAGGGGACTTTCGCCTTTTAATTTCATGTGTTTTTTTTTCCTCTCTGTATTTTAGAAGCTAAACACCGATGTCCTTTGTAAGTAAGAAAACAAAGCTATTTCAAATAAAAGAATGATACAACAAACTAGATTATATATGAAATGATGGCAGGGTTAGCTATAACGGACTTAGATTGTGTGTCCAAGAACATTGCTAATACCCAGAGATGCCGTGAAGGTGAGAATGAAGGTGACTCCTACTGCTGCGCTCTACTAACTATGGCATCTCTACTCAGTCCGGGACTATCTTCCAGCAACTACTTCCCAGCATTCTGTCATACTTCCAAGTGGGAGGGCGTCACTCATCTGGTCACAGGGAAGAGGAAAGTGGAGCTCAGAGTCTCACCATTTGGATCTAGAGTGCCTACCTGGGAACCCATTTTTTTAAAAAATCAAATAATTTTCATGGGGGCTATGACATCTCTAATAACTATCCATAAATAAATTGTATCAAGTACATTTGTACACATGTTGCCATCATCATTTTCAACACATTTCTTCTGTTTGAGCCCTTGGTATCAGCTCCTCTTCCTCCCACCTCCTTCCTCATCCTCATGAACCTAGATAAATTATTATTTTCCTATCTTACAATGTCCACTGTCTCCCTTTGCCCATGTTTCTGTTGTTTGTCCTCCTGAGCAGGGAGGTGAGGTGGTTGTTGATATGTCGATCATTGTAATCGGTTCCCTATTTCTTCTCCTTCTCCTCACACCTTCCCCCTGCTCTCATGGTATCACCTTAGCCTCCTAGTCTCTCTACTTCCACTGTTCTGGAGGGGAAACGATGTTTTAACTTACATACCGCCTCCTTCCTCATTGAAGCCACAGGGTTATCATCCCTCCATATGAGGGTTTGATTTAGGAAATGAAATGCTTTAGGATGGGGAACATCTTATCCTTTCATATTTCTTTGAAATAAATTGGATGGAAAATCCAACTGAAAAAATATAGAGAATGAGTTATTAATAAAACTTGAGCAGAAAATTTCTCTTGACCTGAAGCTTGGAGATGTTTTTCCTTTACTGAGAGGAACAAGACTAGAATCTGTTATGGAGATTGGATCAGACCCTCTTCACTAGTCTTGGTAACCAGAAAAGCTAGTTAATCTTATTAAAGGAAGGAAAAAGATTAGGGTAAAAGATTAGAGTCAAAAGAGTAACAGGTATTTAAGTGGCCTTAACAATATGCTATTCCATGGGTTTAAAAAATTACAAGAAATTATATTTGCATAAAAATCAATCTGCTAAAGCACTCCCTCAATGCAAGAATACACTGTTCTATTAAACTGACATTTCATAATTCTCACCTTCCAGACATGATCGCTGAAGACAAAGTGGGTGCATAAGCAAATGTGGTGATGAAAGCTGATGGTGCCTGGCTATCAAAAGATATAGCATCTGGGGTCTTAAAGGCTCGAAGTTGAACATCTAGCAGGGAAGCAAATAAGCCCACATGGAAGAAATATACTAGCCTGTGTGATCATGAGGTATTCATAGAATCATGTATCAGGCATCAAAGAACAAAAAAATATTGTGAATAAGGAGGAGTGCAGAGTGGAGACCCAAAGCCCATCTGTAGGCAACTGGACATCCCCTTATAGAAGGGTCACAGGGAGGAGATGAGCCAGTCAGGGTGCGGTGTAGCAATGATGAAACATACAACTTTCCTCTAGTCCTTTAATGCCCCCCCCCCCCCACTATCATGATCCCAATTCTACCTTACAAATCCTGCTGGAACAGAGGATGTTCACTGGTGTAGATAAGAACTGGAAACACAGGGAATCAAGGACAGATAAACCCCTTAGGACCAGTAATGAGAGTAGATATACCAGGAAGGTAAGGGGAAGTGGAAGAAACCAATTACAATGATCTACATATAACCCTCTTCCTGGGGGAAAGACAATATAAAAGTGGGTCAAGGAAGACACTGGACTGTGTAAGACACGGAAAAATAGTAATTTATCAAGGGTTTTTGAGGGAGGGAGGGTGGGAAAAAATGAGGAGCTGATACCATGGGTTCAAGTAGAAAGAAAATGTTTTAGGAATGATGATGGCCACAAATGTGCTGGACACAACGGATGGATGTATGGATTGTGATAAGAGTTGTACGAGCTCCCAATAAATGATTTATAAAAATAAATAAAATGAAAATGCAAGGCAACAAAAATAATAAAAATCTATTCTTTTGTTAACCCAATGGAAAAAATTCACCTGCTAATTATACCTACCTGCCACTATTGCCAGATCCCATCAAGTCAGCTCTGATTCCTGAATCTAACAGAATGAATCACTGTCTGGTCCTGTGTCACCTCCATAATTGCTCTTAAGTTTGAGCCCATTGTGACATATACTGGGTCAATCCATCTCATGGAGGATATTTATTTCCTGATTCTCTACCAGGCATGACCTTCTTATCCAGGCATTTGGACCTCCTGGAGCCATGTTTAAAGTACATGGATAAAGTCTCGACATCCTTACTACTAAGGCTGTACTGCTTCCAAGATAGATTTGTTCATTCATTTGGAAGATGGTACATTCAACTCTTTGTCAACATCGCAATTAAAAGGCTCCAATTTTTCTCTGATCTTCTTTATTGATCATCCAGTTTTCACATGCATATGCAGAGACTGAAAATATCATAGCTGGAGTCAGGCACACAAAGTGATATCTTTACTTTTTTTTGGCATCACTGCCCTCTGCTGGGAGTGAGAGGCCCGGCTTTGCTCCTGGAGAGCTGCTGCTGGATTTGAACCGCCAAGCCAGTGGGCCGCAGTCCCGCACTCAACTACTATGCCGCCGGGGCTCAGCGATGACTTTACTTTTAAACACTTCAAAGAGGTCTTTTGCAGATTTTCCCAATGCAACATGTCATTGCTGTTCTTGAGTATGGATTACACCTCAACATGAAAAGCCAGTCTCCACAACTGGGTCAAGGAGCAACTTAGTGACAAAAAGAGAAAAGACTGGAGTTGTCACGGATCTAATTTTACTTGGATTCACAGTCAGCACTCATGGAAACAGCAGTCAAGAAAGTAACTGGCATATTGCATTGTGCAAATCTACAAAAGACCACTTTACAGTGTTAAAAAGCAAAGCTGGCACTTTGAGGACTAAGGTGTGTGCCTGGTCTTCAATTTGCATCACTAAGAGCTCCAAGCCCTTTTCCCTTTCAACAAGTGGGGGTGGGGCTGTCATTTGCATATCACACAGTAAGGAGCCCTCTTCCAATCCTGGTGCCGCATTAGCCTTCACCTAAGAGAGTAAGGCAAAAAGTATTCCTGCTAGGGTTCTAGCTCTTATAGTTAATATAAGCACAGGTTTATGCCAAACAAAATAGGTTTGATACTAGTTTTATGGACATTTCTTATATACCTATCTTTAATGGATACGTGCCACAATTGAAACATGAACAAAACTGCACATTTTCTTTAAAAAACTTTTATAGTGAAACAACATAATTATAAATGAAACTAGATGATCCTATATGTGTATATAAAATGTATGATACTCACCGTTATACAACATTTGAGATATTGGGTTTGACATAGTGTCAGGGTCACTTGCGGTGGTCAAGTATGAAAATCCCTGCCGTACTGATTGTCTTTACATTTGACTATGTTTAGATTTATTCCTGAGGTAATGCTTTCATGAACAAAACAGATTTACTGGGGTTAATACTCGATTTCATGTCATGTTCGCAAGTATTTGGAGATCAAGTTAGTTTGAGAAGTTCGAGATCAGAAGGCTTAGAAGGAAATGAATTTGGATATATAGTCTCCTCAAAAATGCTAGAAGTCACAAGAAATGGTAGGAAGTAAATATAAATGATTTCTGTAATGTTCGTTGAGGAGATCAAAATGTGTCAAAATGACACGTCCCACAACCCTAGTGTTAAACATGTCTCTCTTATCTGTGGATGGCTGCGAATTCTCTAAGTAATGAACTTATTTTTAGTCTCTAGTTTTTTAAAGGGCCAATTAGAACAGTGGCTTTTGAGGGGATTTGCTGGGCCAATTCTATTCAAGGTAGAGGAATCAGCTCAGAAGGTTATGGGAGACTGTTTTGGAGGGCCTCCAAGGGTACAATTGATGGAGTCCTGTTGCATAGTGGGTTATTACGTTGGGCTGCTAGTCATAAAGTCAGTAGTTTGAAACTACCAACTGGTCTGCTTGAGAAATAGGAGGCTTTTGGTCTTAGAAACCCACCGTTCTATCCTGTCCCTTATGTGTCAGGATTGACTCAATGACCAAGAGAGGTAATCTGGAGAGATTTTCTCAAGGAACACAAGGTGATCAGTTGGGCCTATTATGAAGATGTTTTAAGAAAACTGAACAGATGAGAAAAATAGTTAGGAAAATTACCCCAGGGAATTTTGTTTCCCATCATGACAATGCACTTGCTCATTCTTAGAGGGTAGCAAAGGCTGTCCTGTGGGGATTTCAGTAGGAAATCTCTCTCTTCTACTCTACAGCCCTGATCTTGCCTCTTTAGATTGCTTTTATTTTTCATTGGGGGCTCTTATTACAATCCATACAAATATCCACTGTATCAAACACATTTATACATATGTTATCATCTTTTTCAAAACATTTCTTTCCTACTTGAGCCTTTGGTATCAGCTCCTCATTTTTATCCTCCCTCCCCCAGGAACCCTGGATAATTTATACATCTGGCTAGATCAGAACATGTACACTGGTATAAGCAAGAGTTTGCAACACAGGGAATCCAGAACATACACACCCCTCAAGGCCAATAAGGGGAGCACCAATTCTAGGAAGGGAAGGGAAGGGGTTGGAATAAGGGGAAACTGATCACACTAAACAATGAAGCCCCCCCCCCAGGGGATGGAGAGCAGAAAAAGGGGGTGAAAGGAGACAGCGGTTGATGTAAGACATGAAAAGGAAAAAAAAAAGATAATTTATAGATTTCTTTTCATTCCTCAAACTCAAAGAGCACTTAAAAGTAATCTGATTGAGTCCCTTGAAGTTGTCTGAACTTTCATTTTCATGTGGTGTCAATCAAGAGAGTGCAGAGGAAGGTTAGAGAGATGGAAACACTGCCTTCAGAAGTGAACAGACCTACATGGAAGACAGCTGCATAGTTCGATCCTTTGGTTTCATATGAAAAAATGTCGAGTGTTTTATCACAATACTTTTTGACTTACCCTGGTAGTCCAGGTCCTTAGACTATTCACTCAGCACATCGGTCATGTAAGCAGAGTGAAAGCACACAACCCTGACGCACCTTTCCCAGTTTAAAAGCATGCAGTGTCCCCTGGACCTATTTTACAATGTGTCCTCCCAAGGAAAACATAACATTCTTCTTTTTTTGTAAACTGTTCTGTGAAATTCCAGAGGGTAAACAATAGGGAAGCTGACTCAGGCCTGGGGAGATGACAAGCATCAATAAAGGTCACCAAGAAGGTATAGAAGTCCCTTTTGGCTCTAAATCAGGGCACCCTGTTAATTTCCATCTTGTCTTTAGCTTGTCACCACCAGATATAATTACTTTCTAATGGGGCCCACCAACCTCACTCTCCAGCTGCGAATTGCTTTTCTCATTTTTTGAATCAAAGCTAGCGGAAGGTGGAAGTTGGCCAAGACTTTCAGGCAAAGCCTTAGCAAGAGGCCAGGGCTAGAAAAGGATTGTGATAACTTTCTTCCTTATGAAGTATAACAGACCAACACACATTTGGCATCTCACATGCTAAACTTTCTTTCTGGATATATTTTATCTGATGATTAGAAGAAATGACACCAGTTTCCCCTGACCAGCTCTGGTTGTTGAGCTACAGAACCTTCACCACATACCACTCTTCACTTTGTCATTAAAAAAAGCAGGTTGCTTAGAAGAAGCTGGCTTTATTTAAAGTAGTTTGTGTTGTACTAAATAGTTAGCTCAAGTTCTGCTTCACATGGTGTCCTCTGATTGAAAAGATATGTTTGAACAGTGCAAATTACAAGAACTTGGAATTTTCTCCAAGTGTTACTTCACTTCCAAGAGGAACTGAATAGCAGGTGGTTTCACTTTATTATCTTAAAGGGGGTAAAAAATAAGAGTTGCTGTGCAATAAATAAGGAGAACGGATGTGTTTGCTAACCATAAGGTCAACTATTTGAGCCCACCGGTCACTCTGCAAGAGAAAGATTAAAGACTTTCTGCTCCCATAAAGATTGGCAGCCTAGAAACCCAGAAGTTCCACTCTGTGCTCTATGTTGGCTGTGAGACATAATCAACCGACTGGTACTGAGTTTAGTATAATGTGTTAGTCCAGGTAGACTAGAGAAACAAACTAATAGACATGCATATGGATATAAGGTACAGTTTATATACAAGAGGAATGGGACACGAAGAAAGCATCCCAACCCAGTCCAGCTCAAAGTCACAAGTCCAATACTAGTCCATATATGCCTGATACCAGTCTATAATGTCTCCTTCTGACTCACAAAGTCACAGAGCCTCGGAGCTGGCAGACGTCCCCTCATGGCTCCTCATTTCCAGGGCTCGGGGTCCATCAACAGCATCCAGTGGTGGTAGAAGCATCTTAGTGCTGGCAGGGGTCTCCACATGGCTTCTCCAGCTTCAGAGGTCTGGTTCCATTAGGGCAAGGCCATGTGGTTTCTCCTCCAGCTCTTCCAGCTGATCAGATGCTGCCATCTTGTCTTGTCCATAATTCATCGTCTCTTAGACTAACTCCCACCAACTGGGGAGATAGCTTCTCATCGCCATGAGGGAAATATCGCAAGATTTCCCAGATGTCTCAGAGGAAAGCCATGCCCACACAGAGGCCTCATTGGCTACTCAATGGCTATCTCCAGATTAACAGGCTAAACTCCACCCCTACATCTCAATCATGAAATTGACATAAGCACACGACCACCACATATAATAGAGATTCAAATGTTCCAAAACCCAAAATAGGTCTCTCGGTTCAAACTCCTTAATTAAAATCAAAGCAATCCAGTCTTGTTACAAGATGGCACAACTTCTCCACCTGTGCACAGAACAGTCTTTTCTTTTTTTTGGGGGGGGGCATCGCTGCCCTCTGGTGGTGGGAGTAGGAGGCCCAGCCTTTGCTCCTGTGGAGCCACTGCTGATATCGAACCTCCGTCCCAGTGGGCTGCAGTCCCGCGCACAACCACTACACCACCGGGGCTCAACCCAGAACAATCTTAAAAGTTAGAACTGTTCTTATAAAGAAGCTTGGAGCCAGCTCTCTCTCTCTCTCTCTCTCTCTCTCTCTCTTCCTCCCCCCACCCCCCCATTCTCTCTCTCCACGTGGACCACCAAGCGGGGCTGAGGTGAGCAAGCTACCATGAAATGTGTCTGAGTCAAAAAAAAAGTTTGGAGCAAATCTCACCTCTGAAATATTTAACATGAATTATCCACTGACGTCTCTATATTAAAATGTGTTCTGCAGTGTTTACTGCATAATTTAAAAAAGAAAAATGTGGATATTAAAAATATTTATGAACATTGCTATGAAACCTTACATTTTGGACACTCTAAATTGCCCTCACACCTTCCATGTATGTGCCTTTTCCATCTTCATTTTTATTTTCCACTCTTCTCTAGCTGTGTTCTGACTTTTCAGTATCCAACTTGTAGTCTGTCTTTGTATGTATTGCTCAGCCTCTGAAAGCACACACATACAAGAATCCACTGCTATCTAATCGATGCTAACTCACAGTGCCCTTATAGGATATAGAATTTGGGGCTTCAAAACCTTTAAATCTTTTAAAGTCTGCCAAACCTTTAAATCTTTTAAAGGCTGTAGAGTGTCTGGTGGGCTTGAACCACTGGCCTTATGGCCTTAGAATTGGCAGCTCAATGTGTTAAACAACTAGCCATCATATACAGCTTTCCTTGGAAATCCCTTAATATCTAATTACTCCAGTATAAGCCGATTCAAATATCAGCTGAGGCACCTAATTTTACCACAAAAACTGCATAAAACGGTGCTGAAAAACTCAGCTTATTAATGAGTATATACGGTACTTTCAAATACTTATTGCCTTATCCTACCATTTGGGGGTCTGAAATCTTCTCATATTTAAAACCAGGATGATAAATTAATAAATGAGTATAAGTTAATAGCCTAAAACATAGTGGAATGCCATATCTAAGAAACTAGAGCCGATGCAGTGTCTTCAATGCGATTTTCTGAATCAGCACCCAAGTAACCCCAGGGGTTACTGAAAACCAGGACACTAAGACAAAATGGGGGGGGGTAGGGCTGTGTAATTTGTCTGCAATCGTCTTATTATGACAAAGGAGTATAGGAGCACGACTCTCTGGCAGGTTGTAGATTTCTCTGGATTTGTAAGTATAGCCAAAGCAATACCAAGGCTCTGCCAATCCATCAACCCACAGTCAGTGGATGGAGGGAGGCAGGCACTTCATGCCAAAGAAATGCCAGGCTCCATCTGCGAGCTGTACATCACCTGTTCCTTTCTTGTTTCCACACTTGCTTTCTGTTCAGAGGCCCCTGTTGAGTACATTGTGGCTGTGGCAAAAGTTACTATATAAATCCCTTTGCTGTTTATAGACTCCTCTGAATCCACTTTGTATACCTCTGGGTTATTTTTGTCTGAAAGCTGCAGACAGTTTTCAGCCTGTAGCAGAGGCATTCAAGGCATTGGGATACATTACCATATATACTCGAGTATAAGCGATCCAAATATCAGCCGAGGCACCTACTTTTACCATAAAAACCACATTAAAAATGTGCTGAAAAACCCAGCGTATACACGAGTATATATGGTAGCTGGGACTCTGTTCACAAAGAAGCGGGGGGGGGAGGGGGGGGCCCCGAGGGGCAACATCCAACGTGTCACCTTTTACACACAGAGGAGTTTCTGGAACTGTTCAGACATCCATATGTCTCCAAGTCACTAGCCATCTGAACTGATGATAGTTACACAGCCAAGTTCTTCCAGTTACCTCATCAGTCAGTATTTCTTCCTGTCAGTCTCGAAGGTTTGGGCACGGACCGCACTGTTCAGGTCATGTACAACTGTTCCTCTGTGTTTTGGAATGGTTCACGCCTCAAAACTCACTGCCATGGAGTCAATGCTGTCGGTTTCCAAGACCCTAACTGTTCACAAGAGTAGAAAGCGCAGTGGCTCTCCTGTGGAGTTTCTGGTGGTTTCGAACTGTCAACACTGTGAATCGCAGTCTAATGGGTAACCACGATAGTACCAGGGCTGCTTCATTAACCAAAGACATGTGTCAACATCCTCTTTCAAGTCCATGGAGTTATAGGCCGGTTGTCACTTTCTCCCCTACTTGTGTTTTTAGTCTACACGTAGACTTTTCTTACTGCACTTCATAAGTTTATTGCTCTTGCTCTTATCAGATGGGATAGAGTAAAAAAGATGCATGACAAACCCATCAAAAGCAAGCAGAAATACTATCAAGGGGACAGATGACAGAATGCCTGTTTAGGTTCTGTGATAGGCCAGCGCCCACAGCGGAGGTTGGTCAGCGGAAATGTTCACTTTACCTCTTGTCTTACATCTGGAAATGTTCATTTTACAGCTGCTCTTAGAAGCACTAGGCCTCGAAGTCACTCATCTCCTGGAGGGAGTCTGCCATGCTTGCTAGCCTTGACCTGGCTTATTCAGCAGCATGTCTGTGCTGGGAGCCCTGAAAGTCTCTGAGGAAAAGTCAGGAACCAGAAGAGGGTTCATGGGCACCGCAGGTGGTGGTCCAAGCATGGAACCTCGTTGGATTAACTGGAGTCAACACTGTGTCTCAGTAAATGCGAGAAGAGAACCAGAAATGCTCAGGGGGCTGACATTGCTACCAACCCCCCTGTCAGAAGTTCAACCTGTTTACTTCCTTGTTGTAGTGTGCCTCGAAACACACTCTCTTTTGCTTTTGGGATCCCACTTGAGAAACACATATTGCTTCTCAAACCTTTCGGATAGAAACCGAGACTTAATCATCAATGATCTTCTTCACCAGGACCCAAAGTCACACCGTCCACACATTTGCAGCCCCCATTCTCGTGCCCAGATGGGACTGTTGAGGAATCTTCCTCTCTGCGTGGGTAACAACAACCATGTTCCTGATCTCCAACATTCATGTCTGAAGGTCACTGGCAAGGAGACAGTGTCAGTCCTCTCATGAAAGGCTCAGGCCAGAAAATCTAACCCTGAGAAAAATGGAGAGGCATGACTCCCTGTTGTTCATAGATGTGCTCAGCGAGTCTACCGGGAACTGTCTGCACGTCACTCCCATAGTTCTTTAAGACAGGACACTGTGTATGTTCTTCTGTTAAACCTGAGGAATTGTCCCATGACCTGAAACGTTGCAGGGAACAACAACTAGCTCACTGGTTCTAAGAGAAGAGATGTGGAATGTAAAAAAGCAGACAGAAAAACCTAGAGGTTAAAGCTATGGGATCTTAAGTATTTCCTGCCCCCAAATCTGTCCAAGAAGCCCCTTAAAATGACTTCATAGTCAGAGATGGAAATTACAATATAAGGGACAGATTTAATCACCTGTCTATAGAAACAATGATGCCAAACCAGTATTAACCAAAATTTTATTATTGCTCACTATTAAATTACTTTATATGTGTCTGATCAAGCTTTACTTACACGGTACACATTTATAGTCTACTGTGTTTGTTGGTCTTTTCTAAAACAATAGTTCTTGAATCTTGAGAGAGTACCTAATCCCAATTACAATACTGTTTCTATATGAAAATTGGATTCAATTTGCAATTTTTTTGGCATCACTGCCCTCAGGTGGTGGGAGTAGGAGGCCCACTTTGCTCTGTGGAGCTGGAATCGAACCTCCATCCCAGTGGGCCGCAGTCCCGCGCACAACCACTATGCTACCAGGGCTCAGCCCAATTTGCAATTTTTTAAAAAAATAAAATAACCCAAACTCACTGCCACCGAGTCAATACCCTATAGGACACGGTAGAATCCCCTGTGTGTTTCTGAGACTGGAACTCCTCGTGGTAGAAGCATCTCTTCTTTCTTCCCCAGAGGGGCTGGTGATACTGAACTGCCGACCAGGGCCATCCCGTCCAATGCAGAACCAGGACGTCACCTGGCTCCTTGTTTCATTCTTTTCTATGGTTAGTCACTTATCAGAGGAAGCCAGACTCTGATACATGCATCACGGGTTCGACTGGCGCGGTTGTATAGTCATAATAATTATTATTATACCAAAGTTATAGAGCGCATGAGAAAGAAAGGAAGAATAAGAGTCAGTCGCATTTCATGGCAGCATGCTCAACCTCAGCCAGTTGGGTGGTCCACTTGGAGAGAGAGAGAGTGGAAGAAGGGATTACATGAGGGAGAGGGGGCGAGAGTGTGAGGGGCGCGCGCAGGAGAGAGAGGAGTTCTTGATTGTGCCCAAGCCTTATATACCCTTTGGTGCCATGCAAGGCCCCTAATTACCGGTAAAGACCTATGTCACAGGAAAGGGTTGTGCTATAGATACCCGTTATAGGAAAGGGAAGTTTCGGGGTTCCATGTGACAAGATGGGTGGACCTAAGTTTCCTGAAGGCTGCCTAGCCTTGATTGCCTTTGCCAGGAGGCTTGATTTAGCTAAAGGTTTCAAAGGGAGTGACACATGCTCCTCACAGTAGAGGATTGGCCCTATTTTTTGTGAGACACACAAAGGTCTGATAACTGGAACCTTTAGGGAGACTATCTAACTTCTGACTTCCACACGAGATGCTTGCAGATGGTTAATATTTTGGAGTATATATAATTGTGGGAAAGTCCTAAATTCACCCCACAGTCACTTCCCACCAATCTGAAGAAAGCATCTCAGTGGTCCTCATCAAGTCCTTGGGAGATGTTTAAATCAATCACTTCGAAGCGGTGTACCTTCTTGTCAATCAAGTCTCTGGTTTCCAAAAGCTCTGGGGCTATTTTCAAATTCTGTTGACCCAAGATTCTCTCAGATGTGTGAAAAGCACACCAGCGACTACAAGCTGCTCTGGAGGGACTGCTCAGCCTCAACACATTGCACATGACACCAGGGCTTGATGTGGGGGCGTCCTGTGCACAGGAGGAAGGTAAAAGCAGGCTTCCCTGGTCTCTACCCACTAGATGCTAGTGGCATCTTCCCTCCCCCAGTTGTGATAACCAAGCACATCTCCAGCATGTCGCCTATGGGCACATTTTCCCTGACTGAAAACCACCGGGATAGAGCATTCCACTGCACTGAAAAGTTGGGGCTCACGGATCAAGGAGGTCTGGTTTCCAAACCATCACACTCTTCATTCCCTGGTCCTCTCCTATACAAATGCGAACTTCTGTATTTCCCTCAAGGACTATTTTAATGAAGGAAAAAAACTACAGAAATACAAGGGAGTGTCAAAATGTCCGTGAAAACAATTCCATTATCTTCTAATGCCAATTTTATTGTTTGATGTGCTCTTGTATCTACGCACCCATCTTGTATCTAAGCACCTATCACCTTCTCACTTAACAACTACTTTGTTATTCAACATTTTGCATTTTCGACAATAGCAAAAAGCTCCCAAACCTACCATCTTGCACATTAATGCCATGACAAAGGCGAGGAGGATCTCTGGGCAGCCAGCCCTCCTGTTGCCCAAAGGGTGCCCCGCTCAGGTGCCACATAGGGCTGTCTCCCCCATGGCCACAGCCTCAGCATGGACTGCAGGCAATCCCAAGCCTGCAGGTGCTGGTTCTGGGCTCTCAGTGCCTGTGCCAACTCAATCTGTTGTGGGGTGGAGGGAAAGAAGGAAAGAAGGGGGTGTCAGAGCAAAGGTGCTTCCTACTTTAATGGCAGCCCAAAGTGAGCTGACCTGAGACTAGAACCCTGGAGGGGCTCTGTGGGGGACACTCTAACCACAAACAGGAGGGCAAGGCTTTGGTCAAGTCTTGGGTCCTCTATTCACACCAAATCACAAAACTCACGGCCATCAAGTCAATGCTGACGTATACGAACAGGGTAGAACTAACTGGCCCTGTGAGTTTCAGAGACTACCGTCTCACAAAAGCAGAAGAGCCCCGTCTTTCTCCCATGGAGCAGTTAATAGTTTCAAGTTGCTGATCTTTCGCTAAGAAGCCCAATGCATAACCACGAGGCCACCTAACTTTATTCTGCTTTGCCTCTTCTAAGCTCCCTTCTTCTACAAAGAGGGATAATCTATAACTCAACTCAATTGAGCACCCCTGTACATCTTAGCTGTTACTGTTTCTCAGATCATCTTTTCTAAATAAAATCATAGTGGACAAATGGATGGTCTGAAAATGGTAACACAAAAAGAAATCCCCTATTTTTGCTTACAGCTGATTTTTGCTTAACAATATGGTCTTTGGAAACAAACAGTATGGGTAAGTGAGGAGTAGATATGGTTCCTTCTTTCCTGCCTCTTGTTTGTGCCCAGGGCTGTTATTTCCACACCAGAACCTCAGAAAGCCTAATAAAGGGGGTATATTTAGACTACAGGAGTCATTTTGACAGCAGTCTTTTCCAGAAGCCACTCTCTGCAAGTCATAGCTTTTATGAGGAACCAAAGATGAGAATGGCATGGATTATTACTCAATGTGCTTAGAAAACACCCCTTATCCTTTCAAATCCTTTGTGATTATTCTAACAGCATGGTTCTAATCAGCTACTGATCACTGTTCAGATATGTCTCAATTTAAGAAAAGTGTGCAAAACCGTAAATTATACACTTATTAACAACCCAGGGAGACCTATTTGGATTATGAAATGATTCCTATACACGCTTTGAGAAAGCTTTCTTAACCATCCAAAACATAATTACCTTTATAAAAGATTGGCTTGCAGACAACTTGGAAATGCAAACACAGTGGTTATTACTATAAATAAACATGATTTTTTATTAAGGTGGAGCAATATGCCACTTCTGAGCCCAAACTTATTAATGAGGGGCATGTACGCATGCACACACATATGTACACACACACATACACACACTGGATACTGAAAGTGAGTGCTAGACAAACTTCAAATGGCTTTCCCTGAAGATGTGGACTTCATCTAGGATTTGATCTCCAGCCCTTGGTTCTTGGCCTCTTCTCTCACAGCAAGAGGTAATTTACCTTCCCGGTCTTCCAGACAGGACTGTCACTTGCATACCTCTATATAAACAAAAGGAAGCAACGGTGCTTCCAACTTTCCATGGCCTACTGTGTGATTCTACATACTTCTGGAAGCCAACAAGGAAGTAGGCAGAAATGTTGTTATTCCGTCTAAAGAAGCTAAAGCACCGAGTCTGTGAAAACACTCTTCCTTCTCCTATGTTAATGGCTCTACTGTAAAATGTACCTATCTTACCTGTATAACTCAGTGAGGTTTTGGTAAATTCACAGTTATGCAAGCACAATCACAGTTCAATTTCAGAACACCTCTACCGGCCCAAATCAACTAGCTTGCAAGACATTCTGACGGCCTTCTCATCACCTGGTCCCAATGCACTATGGGGCTGGAGGTGTCCACGAGGTCTGAGGATGAGCTGTGGCTAGCCTTTCTACCTCTGCTCTACCTGTTTCATGCCTAGCGACCCCGCCAAATCCACTCACCACCATGTGCAGTACCTGTCTGCTATGTACACGGGAGCCTTACCTTCTTCAAGTGCTGGCGCTGGGAGCAGTATGAGGGATTATGAGTGAGAGACAAGTTTGATGAGGTCGAAAAAGAACCGACTAGGAAATGAGAAAGGAAAACGCCATAAAACCAAAGAAACTAAGCAACCGAGGAGGCATGAAGTCAGTTAGCGCAAATGAGCTGGCTTCGTTCAAAGGCTCCTTCCCAGCCAGAGGCTGGTTGCTATGTGCATTCATGGGAAAGGAATGGAGGCTATCAGCTGCGCTGAAGTGTGACAATAAATCCCGCCATGCAGGGGGAACTACAATCTATGGCACAATAAAAGTAAATGTTATGGCACTTGACTTTGCGGCCTGTAATCTCTCATTCAATCGGAACAGAGATTCTTCCGTCAGCAAGAGCAGGCTGGACGATTTAATTTTCATTTTGTTCATGTGCAGGCCTGTGTGGGGGCGCATCCGTGTTTTCTATGATGTTCCTTGAAATATAGCCATAGCGTTTGATACAAACAATACCTCAAACTGACATCACCAACTGTGCTTTGGACCCCTTGATCCCATTCTAACGAATTGGGGGCTGACAGATGCAGGTAGCTTCCCACGCTAGCTCTGAAAACGCCATGTTCTATAATTTAATATTATAATAATTTTAAATTTCAGCTTCATGAAGGGGAAACACAGATGTATTTAGAGCTAACATCAATGGTTCTGAATGGCTTTCGGGGCTGTATTGTGCCACGCATGACAGCCCACATATGGGCAATGTCAACTGTCTGAATCACTCACAAAACAATTCTGGGATAAATAACTTCCTCCTTGTTCAAAAGCAAAGAACAAACATTACAAAAGCAGAGACATGGAAGCAGTGCTGGAAAGAGCAACCCCACTCCCGCTGCCGTGCCTCGCTGTCCTGGCCCTGTAACCCCGAACATGCTCCCCTGAGAAGCCTGTCCTGTCCTGCCCTCCGGGATGCTACCAGAGTCCGCCTTTTTCCCTAAACTGGGCACTTTGCCCAAGGTTTGGGCCCCCGCTCTTGGTGCTTCTTTTTCTTCACGCTCAGTGACAATGAAATGTATTTGTTTGATTTCACTGTCACCTCTATGCAAACAACAACATTCATTATTAAAGGGCACAAATAAACCTCTCAGACCAGACCAGTCAACCACATGTGACTGAAAAGGCCAATTTGCTCAGAAACCACGCAAAAGGCAAGGCGGCATGAGAAACCAGGAAGAAGGGGGACAGGGGACCCAGGGAGGAAGTGGGAAGACCGCTGGTGACCTTAAGGGGATTGCAACTAATGTCAGGGAACCAAAAAATGCCTAAAATTGTTAAATGGAAAACAATTTTGCTCTGTGAACTTTCCCACAAACCAGAATGAACAAAAAATGAAAGGAAAAATAATTGGTTATAACTTTCTATACCTCACAACCTGATTCTACATACTTCTAGGAGACAATAGGAGGAAGTAAACAGAGGTGTGATTAGTCCTTATAAAACTGACACAAACCCAGGTTAGAAGACACCAATCAGGAGGCCTGCTTATGGTCCACCAGGAAGCCCTTCTGCTTTACTTCCAAGCCCTTCTAGTCTCTCGTGTCTTTGCCTGACACCATCTCACTCCATCTAGCATTGACAGCAGATATGTGAATTCAGTTCAAAGTCAATGACCTTAATTCCATGTTCACTGCATTTCCCCCCAAACCAGTTCCTTCTCCTGACACACTCATTTCTATCCATTTCCCTCCAGTCCTCCAATAATTGCTAAGGCCTAGAAATAATTCCTTGTATCGATGTTTCCAAATCTGTCCCTTCTTCCACAATCATTTTGGGACCAGCTACATTTGGGTTCTTACTGCCGTTTGTTCAAATCATCAAATAACCCAAGCCATTAATAGCCATCCTTCCTTCATCCGATGGACCCTACAAAGCTCCTCCAGTTACTCTCCTTGATTTCAAACCCTGTCATATCACTTCAGTGGGTGCAGAACCCCCCCCCTCAAGGCCAACTGAGATCCTACTTGCTTTCAGGTCAACTCCTGCTCCGTCTCAGCATATACTCTCGACTGCAGGCAGGCTGATGATCTACGCACACCCATCAGCACTCCCACGTGATTTTCCTGCTCCCTTCCATCCCCACCTGGGCAAATTCAACTGTAAGGTACAGATGAATCCACACTCTTCATGGAACCTCTACTGACATCCCCTCTCCCCCACCCCCCACTGGGAAGTTCCCTTTCTCTGATCAGCATGTCCTTTCTATCCTTCATTTGTCATGTGGGCAGCAGCAGTTGAGTGGTAGGAGATGCTCCCTCCACACAGGGGATCCTAGGTTCATTTCTGGCCAGTTCCTTATGTGCCGCCAGTAGCCATCTGTCAGTGGATGCTTGTGTGTTGCTAAAATGCCGAATAGGGTTCAGTAGAAGCTTCCAGACCAAGACGGACTAGAAAGACAAGCCTGGATCTACTTCTAAAAATCAGCAAATCAAAACTCCAGGATCATAATGGCCTGATCTGCAACCAGTCGTGGGGATGGTGCCAGCCCTGGCAGCTTTTGGTTCTGTTGTGTATGGGGCCACCGAGAGCTGCAGACTACCTCAATAACAGCTCCCAACTCAGTCATCATTCATACAGACCTTTAGTGTCATCTCATTTTTAATTGCCAGAAAGGGCCCAAGAGACCCAAAGCTCCTGGAAGTCACAGCCTCGTGTGTGAGTTCCTTTGTATTCAAGCATGAGTAAGCAGAAATGCAAGTATTTCTTGGTTGATGACCTGGCCTCCGACACATGAGTTCAAGTCTAACCTTGAAGGACTCTAGTTTTCTTGGATGACGTCTTCTTGGAAAGCAAGTGAGCACCAAACTTCTGCATTGTCTTGCTGGGCTCTTGGAGAAATACAGCTTGTGCTTAATCAATAAAGGCGATAGAGGACTAAAATCTTCAGCTGGTATCCTCAATGCTTCCAACTGGGAAAAGAAATGTGACTCCTATTTTGGAGAAAGCCACCTTAGTTCTCTTCCAATTCAGAGAAAATACAACTCAAACTCATCGCCATCCAGTCCACTCTGAGCCATGGTGACCCTACAGGCCAGGGGAGAACTGCCCCTGTGCATTTCTGAGACTCGAACTCTTGACAAGAATAGAAAGTCTTGTCTTTCCCTCACTGAGTAGCTGGTAGTTTTGAACTGCTGACCTTGCAGGTAGCAGCCGAACGCATAACCACTGCGCCACCAGGGATTATCCAACCCAAAGACAACAAGAGTCAAAGGCCAGCATCTTAACACGTCAGTCACATAGTCCTGCATGTTCTGGAGGTGTGATAACCACCCCTCCCCTCCATCATCTTCACTGACACTTTGCCACCGGAGACCCTGGCTCACAATGGGACCAGAATGCTAAACCATGGGACCCAGAGTGGAACCAGCCTCCTTCTGGTGGTAGTTCTTCTTCCTTTTAATTGTGGTGAAAATATCGATAGCAAAATATTTACCACATCTGGACTGAGGCCCGGTGGCGGAGCGGTTGTGCACGGGACTGTGGCCCACTGGGATGGAGGTTCAATTCCAACAGCAGCTCCACAGGAGCAAAGGCTGGGCCTCCTACTCCCACCACCAGAGGGCAGTGATACCCCCCCCCAAAAAAAAAACAAAGCAAAATATTTACCACATCAACAACCTGATGATTCCTTTTTATTCAAGATCAGACTGGAGACTGCAGCCTGACAGTTGCTAAGAAGCTCCCTGATGACCGGGTTGAGAAGGCAGCAGCACTGGGATAGAGGAGTGACGGCAGGCCAGGTGAAACCTTGGGGCCTAGGGTCTGGCACTCTGGCACTTGTTTCCGAATTGAGCAGCTTCCACATCGGCTCACTCCAGACAACGGTTACCAACGAGTACCGTGGGGGATCCCGGTGGTGATAGACACACTTTGTATCTCACCATGGCAATGGCCCTACAAACTACACTGATGATAGTGTATGTGTGTGTGCATGAGCGCATGTGTGCACGCACACACACACACACACACACACTTTGAGGACTAGAACAACAGGGAACAGGTAAATGTGGAGAATTGTATCATTTGCAACATCTCGGTTTTGTACATTCTACCCTTGAGGAAAGCTGGGTAGAAGGCAGACTGAATCTCTCTCACATTGGCATGTGAATCTCTGATCATCTCAAAATGAAGTGTAGTGGGGGGTGGTGGTGTAGAATTTTAAAAAATATAGCCCTCTATATCACACATACGAGAGGATGACCATGACAGATGAATAGCTAAAAATCATCAAATGTGCACCTGAATTTCCTAAAAAGGCTGTCACCTAACTCAGCCTCCCCCAGCACACATGGCCTCATATCCATTCCTCCACCCACTCCCGCCCACCCCTCCCATCCTCAAAGGACTTCAGACTTGTTTACCCCGAGAGGCTCTAGCTCCCTCCTATTTGTCATATGGGATGACTTGACCTTGGGAATGTGCACTCATTGTAGGAATGAAACGGTCATGACCACCCCAAAACTCGTTTAAACTCAAATTCAAAACACTTAGCGCTCTATCGACAACGCACTTGACAGTCTGAGTTCTGACCGTGCCAACCTTACAGCTTCAATACATAAATCACAGGAAAACATGAGCTGAAGTGCTACCACCCACTTTTGCAAAGAGAATTCATCATTTCTTTTCATTGCAACTTCACTTGGAATTTCTCCGGAGGCCTTGGGTGGAGGATGGGAAACAAATGCCAGGCACTAAGACTGTGGAAACCCCTTCAACTCCCTTCTTTCCAAAGCTGCTGCGCATAAAACCACTCCGAGACTGTTACCCCAGCTGGGCCATTTCTCATCCTGCTGCTAAAGCAGGAAGCCAGGTCGCTGCAGTTCTTTTATAACCGGGCAAATGAGAAGTGAGCATGCTCTCCTTTACTCACCGATGTCATTGCTGCGGTCCGAGAGATCCTTGTCCAGGATGCCGGGAATCCCACTGCCCACCAAGTCAATCTTTGGACCGTCACCCCTGTGTGAAAAGAACAAGTCCAGGCATTTAATCGGGAGAGTGCGTTCTGGCTACTCTGTCAGCTTCCTGGTGGCACACGCGTTAAGGAGTGTGCCGTGTGCAGGGCGGCTGGCACTGTAGTCTGCAAAGGAGCCAGTGGGAGCCAACAAGCTGTCCCGCCACATGGGCCCCGGTGCAGGCCCGGCAAGAGACTGGAGGAGGCTCTTCTCCGGGACACATTGGTAAAGGCAGCTATTTTAATACTGGTGGTTCCCTGGTACACCTTCAGTCACCAAACCTCCTGCTGGCCAGGCGAGCAGCGGCCTGGGTCTGCTCCTGCTCCAACACCAAATAAGAACTGGCAGGTGACAACTGGGAACTTCCCTTTTAGGGAATGAGGAATTCAGCCAGTGCCGCTTGTCAAAGGTCGGCCACTTTTAACCTTGAGGAAAAGGTTTGCTGGCCCAAGGATGAGGCATGGGCCAGGCTGTTGACAGGCACAAGGTGTCGAGTGGAGAGCTGGCAGCCCAGAGGCTGGCATGGGCCAGAGGCCTGTAAAATCAGCTGCTCCTGGGTGGGTGCCCATGGGCCCATCAGGACAAGAGTGACTTCCCTCTGTATCTGGTCTTGGAGTAGCCCCTTGGGACGGCGACAGGCCTCCCCAAATGATGGGAGATGGCTGGTCCATGCCCGCGTGAGCACATGGTTCTTTTTAATTCTTACGGGGTCACTCTTGTGACTCTCGGGTGGAGGATGAGCCCCGAATGAAACAATCAAGGACAGGAATGGCAGTGAGACTGCAAGATCCTTGCCCATAACAAGAGGATAAAGCTGAACAGTTGCTCCTTGCAAAGGGACAGAGACAGTCCATCCCAAAGCTGCCTGTGGTCCCCAGGCCGGAGGCTGAACTACACAATGGATACCTATCTTCTCCCAGCAAGAATTGATTAATTGCTGCAAGGCTTGAGGGAGTCAAGTCAGATGGCGCCTACCATGAAGGGGTTCAGAGTATCAATGGGAGACAGATTGGAAGTTCTAAGCTCACTCAGCGCCTCAGCTGTGACCAAAGGAAGGCAATCTGTAGGGTGCTGGGTGAGAGGGGAGAGGCAAACAGAGGACATGGCATTCAAGCTGAATGTTATAGGAAAACGATAGGTCACGAAGAGAGGTGATAGCAATCGGAGTCAACTATGCAATGACCCAGTGGGACCCGGGACCTCAGGGCTGATCCAGGTACCCAAGGATTGGCAGAGGTGGAGCTGAAGACAGCAGGCGCCAGGTCTTGGTGTAGCCCGGTGGTCATGGAGGCTGAAGGAAAGCTGAGAGCAGAGCCCATAAACACGGGAGCCAGGGAAGGCGGTGTGGGTGGACTGTGTGAGAGGAGGTGACACGGCCAAACCCCGGGTTCTGTACTACAGAAGGGGGCATGAGAGTGGCACTCAGCGTGACACAGACATCCTCGTAATGGGGAAGATGGGCCGTCGAGTATACCACGACCCTTCTCAGCCAGCAGAGGTGATGCCAGGCAAGACAACTTTGCTGCAGCTTGGCCCAGAGGAGGCACAACTGGGTTCCCTGGCTGCAGGAGCCTCAGAAGGAGCCTCGAAAGCCACCCGGGCGCTCAGAGGACAGGGAAAGGCTGGGTGGTAGGGGCCGTGCGGGTTCAGTGGTAGAAATCTCACAGGCTGTCCGCTTTGATTCGCAGCCACTGCCCCTCAAGTGCAGATGCTGTTCATCTGCCAGGGAAGGTTTGGTGCCACTTCCAGAGGGGTCCCTGGCAAAGGCCTGGTGAGTCACTTACAAAACCCTCTGGCTCACCGTGGCCTCATCTGCAACTGATCATGGGGACGGTGGCCTGGGCAGGGTTTTGCTCCCTTGTAGGAGAGGTCACCATGAGTCATGGGCCCGCTGGATAGCAGCTGACAGACACCACTGTACTTGGAGATGAGGACTCTTGTGAACTGAGCAGCAGAGCCTCTATTCTTGGCCTCCCCCGTCACACCCCCTCCCCACTTCCTATAGCTGAGGGTCCCTAGCAGGGACGTCCTCCACCTCCCCTGACTCTAAGAGCTCCTGCCCTGCTGGACCCACTTCCCAGATGACTTTGAATTGCAAGAGCTGAGGTGATGTCTCTCAGAACAGCTCCTCAGGCCCTGCCATCCATTGTTTTGGATATAATCTTCTGACGGAAATGTCCCAGAAATTCGGTTGTATTAGAAAAAATAGTTACCTATGGAAAGGCATTCCTTCCCCCCAGCGGACAGGCACCCTCGAGGGTCCTGACTGTTTGGATTGGCCAGCCAGGGAGCTGGCACGATGTGGCGGCAGAGCTCGAGTTCGACCGGCAACCAGTGGGATGTGCTAAAGACCCCTTCCTCCGCAAGCACGTGCTCTGCCCACGCAGGCTGAGAGGAAGCACCCAATTCCAATGCACATCATTCCACTTTTCCAAGGGGAAAGTGGTTTAAAGTGACACCCCTGTGGGCAAGTGGGGAGGAAGTGGGGTGGAGCCTGGGTGGGCAAGCAGAGTTGGTCTCACGTTCGGCTGCTATGCAGAAGGCTGGCCATTCGACCTTGCCCAGAGAGGTCTCAGAAGAAAGGCGTGGCGATCTACTTTCGACAAATCAGCCACTGAAAACACGATGCTGCACGGTTCTCGGTTCTCGTTGGGCGCTGATTGTGGCCTCAGGTCAGAACCGACTGAAAAGCCACTCGCTGACTTTCTCCCTGTGAACTCAACTGTGCTGACTATGGGGTAGCTCGCGCATTTTGGTTACTCTGATTCTTGGAGCTGGGGTTCTCCTCTGGCAGCCGGCTGCTCCCAGTCAAATGCTTCCCTGTGCTCTTCCCCTCCAGCCCCCCACCTTTCCCTTCATGGCCACTCTCAACCATGGTATTCTCCCATCTGCATTTCTGAGTGACCTGACAGCCTCTGTGGGAGTTAAGGACACTGTCTGGACACACTCAAGTAGAAGGGTTGTTGGGCTTTCTCGAGAAGTATGTGCAGTGGTTCTTTTGGGGCAGCAGGGACCTAGCAGGGGCTCAGAACACCGTTCTGGCATGGATGAGCCTTTGGCACATCTTCGGAAACAGAAATGCAAGATGCATTGATGACATACATGCAGGTTGCCTCCAAAGACCAAGTTGTAGGCTGCCCAGCACAACTGTACCTATGCCAACCCAATGACAAACAAGCACAACCCCGTATTAGGAAACGATGGGAAAGAACTGTGATAGTCCCTGAGGCTGTGGCCAACATTTGTTTTCCTGGAAAGTGTCCTTTGAAGCGTCCTGTGACTCAGTCAGCTCATGCTCGCTTCCCTCCCAGCACCCCATGCCTTCTAAACACTCTTCGAAGCCTCCCTCCGCCACAGGGTCCCTATAAGGTGTGGGTGCAGTTCAGAATCCTGGACTTGGAAGGCCAGGTCATGGGTGCTATCCCCAAACCAGTTGTTGTGTGATCACTCGTTGTGTGATCCTCTTGGCCTCTCTGGTCTGTTGGTGCTTCATCGGTGAAATAATGGGTGGGTCACCTTGGACAGAAGCACCTCTGTGAGGCCTTCCTCAGATTTCACATTCTACACCAGGGGTCCTCAAACTTTTTAAACAGGGGACCTGAGACTGTTGGAGGTCTGGACCATAATTTAAAAAATACTATGAACAAATTCACTGTGGACCCAGGATGAGTTGGCTGCTAAGCAGGACAGCAGCGGCAGCAAAAACATCTGGTGGGCTGGATAAATGTTCTCGGTGGATTGCATGTGGCCTGCAGACTATAGTTTGTGGACCCCTGTTCTACACTTTCAACAGTAGAGAGATGTTGGAGACAAGGGTGGGGCTGGAGAAAGTAGCCCCATGTGGTGTGTATATGTGTGTGTGTGTGGCTTGTCGGGGGTGTGTGTGGATTGTCGGGGGGAGCATGTTCAGGAGAACACACCCTGGGCTTTACCTCGGTTAAGGTTTGAGATGCCCTCTGGTTCTTCTCTAATAGACAAAGGTGACCCACCCTTTAGTATTACAGAACACACACCCTGCGTTTCGGGTCTGCAGTACACTTCTCTACCCTAGCCTTCAACCCGACCTTCACCATAGCATTTCATAATCTGATGTGCACCTGGTATCGAGAGAGAGTGAGAGTGAGAGTGAGAGAGAGAGAGCGAGAGAGAGAGAGAGAGAGAGAGAGAGAGAGAGAGAGAGAGAGGCGCTTTTTTACACCGTGTGAATAACTTGTGAATAAGTTCTATATTTGATCCTATATTTAACCTGCACTTGCTAATAAAGTAAGTCTTCAACCTTATCTTTGTAATGGTTAATGTAAAATGATAGTATTACCCAAACATGAGACAATTCTTATAGATTTTGAAGACCCTCTCCGCAATTGGTACAGGAAAAGCCCCAATCAGAGTCAAATTGACCTTCTCACTATTAGTATGTACAACACTTAACCTACAGGTTGGGGAGAAGGTCCAGCCTGCCACACCCACATGGAAGCAAACCAAGAAGGCAATGAAGAGATTGAGGTTCTAGGTCTGATATTGGCTAAGGAGGACGTCCCTGTATGAAGCTGCTGAGATACAGAGAGGACTGTATGGATGACAAGAGCTTGAGACATGATGCCCCCCCACTAGAGCATGCTGAGACAGAGGACAATATGGGGGAAACACGGCGGGGAATAAGTCAGTTCTGCCTCCCCCACAGTGGGGCAAACCAAGAATAGAACATAACAGATCAGCAACAGGAGCAAAGCCAAGTCACAAAGTCCCTGAAGAGCCCCCCAAAATACTAGGAGGGGTAAGTTCCCAGAATTCCCCCAGGACCAGTGGGGAGATAGTCATAAAGATCAGCAAATGGACCTGGAATCATGTAAGCAATTTTTCCCCTAGTTACTATTATTCCCCCCTTTTTCTCTTTTTATTCAATCTTTTGTCTCTTTTTGTTTTGTCTCCATTATTGTTGGGTTTGCCTACCTATATAAGATAGACATGGGAAGCAAACTTATGGAGAAAGCAATGGAACTAGTTCTGGAGGAACTTAGGGGGAGGAGGACAGGGAAAGGGGCAGTGAGCGAGCAACGCCATAGACAGGGGAACAACTAGAGAATTAAAAGCAACAATGAGGAGGATGTAGAGAACTTGATGGTGTTGAAGCAACTGCAATCTAGATAAGAAGAATTATTAAGAGGCAGAAGAAGGGCAAACGTGATGGTGGGCAGGAGGAAGTTAAAAGAAAGTAAAGGAAATATCTAGGAAGCAAAGCTATGGATAGAGATATCAACGCAGATGTTTACATATGGAAATATATCAATTCATAAAAATAGAGGTATTAGCCTATGCACATCTATTTACATGGCAATACACTGAGGTAGTGGATGGACTCTGGGATTCTGCTCAAGTCCTGCCTCAACACAAGAATATTTTGTTCTAACAACCTGGAATTCAATGATGCTCATGATTACTGAAGACAAAATAAGTGCACAAGAAAATGTGAAGAGCATAGCAATGAAGTCCCTTGGGAGTGCCAAAAATAGACGTTGGGGTCAGGGAGTGGCATCCCATCAGACTGGACTGGAAAATACTCCTAAAGTTCAATAAACAGACCTGAAGCTATTTATAAGCTTTGATTTTCTTTTGTCATTGAGGTTTTTTTTTACTGTTGTTGTAGTATGGAGCTTTGTTGTTTGTTCTCTTTTGTTAGTCTGGCTCAGTCTTGTTTTGGGCTTATCATGGCTTCTGTGGGTCTATCTAGATAAGACAGTTGGGATCAACAATCTGAAGGAGAAATCAATGGGACTAATGGTTCCAAGGGGAATAAGGGAGAGGGGGGCAGGGAAGAGGGGGAGGTGGGGGAAAGGAAGTGGGTATTAACAAACTTAGGGACAAGGGAACAATATATGATCTAAAATCAATGGCAAGAAGGGCATAAGATGCCGGTTAGGGCTTATCCAGGGCAATGTAACCAAGAGGAATTACTGAAACCCAAATGATGACAGAATATGATAGAAGAGGAAAGATGGAAACAGAGGTAACAACTGGAGGCTAAGTGTATTTATAGAGGTCTAAATACAGGCATGTACATATGTAAATATATTTATTTATAACAATAGGGATATAGATCTATGTACACATGTTTAAATGTTAAGTATTTAGGTAGCAGACAGACATTGGGCCTCTACTCAAGTATTCCCTCCTCAATGCAAGAACATTTAGTTCTAATAACTTGGCATTCCATAATGCTCAGCTTTCTGACATAATGCTCAGCTTGCTGAAGACAAATTGGGTAATAAGCAAATGTGGTAAAGAAAACTGACGGTGCCTGGCTATCAAAGCATATAGTGCCTGGGGTCTTAAAGTCCACATGGAAAACCACACCAGCCTGTGTGATCATGAGTTGTCGATGGGATCACAGGTATGAGGCATCAAAGACCCAGAACAAAAAATCTTATCAATGTGAATGAGGGGAAATGAGGAATGGAGATCCAAAGCCCATCTGTAGACAAGTGAACATCCCCTTAAAGAAGGATCTCGGGGAGGAGACAAGTTAGTCAGGGTGCAGTATAGCACCAAGGAAACATACAAGTTTCCTCCAGTTCTTTAATGCCTCCCTCCCCACCTATCCCACTATCATGACCTCAATTCTACCTCACAAATCTGACTAGACCAGAGGATATGCACAGGTACAGAAAAAGAACTGGGAACCTAGGGAATCCAGCACATATAAATCCCCCAGAACCAATAATGAGAGTAGCAATACCAGGAGCGTAAGGGGAAGCTGGGGGAAGAAAGGGGGAACCGATTACAATGATCTACATAAAACCCTCCCAGGGGGACAAACAAAAAATGTGGTTGAAGGGAGACATCAGTCAGTATAAGACATGGAAAAGTAACAAAAATTTGTAAATTATCAAGAGCTCATGAGGGAGGGAATATGGGGGAGGGAGGGAAAATGAGGAGCTGATACCAAGGGCTCAAGTAGAAAGAATTTTTTTTTGAAAATGATGATGGCAACAAATGTACAAATGTGCTTGACACAATGGATGGATGTATGGATTGTGACTAGAGCTGTATAAGTCCCCAATAACATGATTATTTTTATTAAAAAAATGAAAGAAAATGTGGTGAAGAAAGTGGATGGTGCAGGCTATCAAGAGATATAGCATCTGGGGTTTTTAAGTTTTGAAGTTAAACAAGCAATCACCTAGCTCAGAAGCAACAGAGTCTACATGGATAAAGTACATCAGCAGGTGCGATCATGAGGTGTCAACCAGATTGGCTAACAGGCATCAGAAGACGCAAAACAAACAAACAAAAACCATATTGTTACCGGAGGCCTAAGTAGAAGGAGGATGTTTCGAGAATGATGATGGCAACAAATGTGCAAATGGGGTTTGCATACAATTGATGTATGTATTGATTATTATAAGAGATGTATGACCCCTCATATAAAATGATTTATTAAAAAAAACACACCAAAAAAACCATATTGTTGAGAACAAGGTGGGTTGGAGACCCAAAATCTATCTGTAGACATCCCCCAACAGAGGGGTCACAGGAAAAGGATGAGTCAACCAGGGTGTGGTATAGCACCCATGAAAACACAACACTCCTCTGCTCCCTTGATGTTTCCTCACCCCCTACTATCATGACTCCAGTGCTGCTTCTCACTTCAGACTAGACTGGAGCATGTGCACAGGTTCAGATGAGATAAGAGCTCAGGACACATGGAATCAAGGAACAGGTATGTGAGAAGTAATACCAGGAGGGGAAGGGGAAGGTGGGAAGAGGAGGGAAGGAATGGGGAACTCATCACAATGATCACACATAACCATCCGCCACACCCCAAGGGGGTCAATCAATATAAACTGTGGGGGAAGTGCGACAGTAGTTGGTATAAAATATGAAAATAAACAATTTAAAATTTATCCAGGGGTCATGAAGTTGGGAGGAGGGGATAGAGGTTAAAAAGAGGAGCTGACACCAAGGGCTCAAAGAGAAAGTAAATGTTTAGAAAATCATGATGCCAACATATGTAGAAATATCCTTGATGCAACTGATGTCTGGATTGTTATAAGAGCCCCTGGTGGTGCTGTGGGTTAAGCATTGGGCAGTTAATTACAAGGGCGGCAGTTCAATCTTATGTGGTGGTTCACAAGAGATCGATGAGGCTGTTTGCTCCTATAATGATTCACAGGATCAGAAATCCCACACAGGATCACTAAGAGTCAGCATCAGCTCGATGGCAGATCCATTATTAGGAGCCCTGGTGACACAGCACTTAAAGTGCTTTGCTGTTAACCCAAAGGTCAGAGGTTTGATCCTACCATCTGCTCTACTGGATAAAGGTGTGGCAGTCTCTCCTGTAAATATTTACAGCCTTAGTTCTGTCCAACAGGACCAACTTGATGACAGTGGTTGGGTCTGTTTGGGTTTATCTCCAAAGGATGATACGCTGTCCTAGGGGCTTCAGATAAGAGAAAAATCACGTATGTTCCAAGTTGGCCCGATGGCTGCTCCTCCTGTGATATTTAATGTGATCTGGGGTGAACCCTTGCCAGGGGAAGGGCTTCCATCTCAAGGGGAGAGCTTCCGGGATAGGCCTGTGGAGTCTGTTGTAGATGGTCTGATAACTTGAACCAGAAGAGACCACTCTGGAAAAATGATCCTCGAGCAATTTCTTCCAGATTTTTCTGCCAGGAGGAGTCTGGGATCTCCCATCTCTCTAGCTGAGTCCTGAAGCCTCCTGCCAACAGCCAGACATGGGCACTAGGGTGAAACAATCTTCTATAGATGGTCAAAGAGAGCCTATTTTGAAAACACAGTAGGTGTAGTTTAAAAGGTTCTGATCTTTCCAAGGAGGGAAGCTGCAGCTGGTGTTTTGACAGCATTCAGACCGTGGGTGTGTAAGCATTTTACAATGTCTATTTGTAAATGCCTTCCACTGTATTTATAGCCTTGTACAACAATGCTAATGGATTTCAGTATTGAAAAGGGCCAGAATTTCTGAAATTTGCCAAAGTGTGTGCTGGGAGTGACAGCTACCCAATGGACACTAGACCATTGAGGGCCCACCTTTTCCCAAGTCTGCCCAGTGCCAGGGTACCATTTGGGCCAAGGGGGTGCTATTGAACTCTAGGAGAGAAACCAAAAAGCCCACCCTTTTTAAGTCACCGGGCTCCGGTAAGTGCTTGAGTCTGGTGACTACATATTCCCACAGCTGTTTTAAACCAAAGGAGAAAGCAGCAGGCAGCACCCACATTTCCAGAGACAGATGAATAAGGTTGCTGTTTCTCATTCATACCTTGGAATCAAAATCATGTGATTCCATTAAATTTCCCTTAGTGTTTTGTGTTATAGGGCCCATATCAAACATGACTTGAACAGATAACTAGCCACTAAGAGTTTCCTCACCTTCCCTGCCCAGTGAACCCTGGCACTGACTGACGCACATAGGCCCAGAAGGTACAAGTAGAGCCCCCAACTCCATAGAAACAACAGCAGCAGTTTTCATCTGTGGATAAGCCTCTTTCCCAGATTAACTGCTTGATCCTCACCACTCGGGAGGGCACCTGTATGCCTGCAGGGTATGAAACTGCTGGGTATGCTGTCACTGCAGGTACTGCCCTCTTCACACCCAAACCCTTCAGGTCATGCCAGCTCAGAGAAACCCTATCAGCCAGTGTAGAGTCGCTCCAGAGAGTTTCTGAGCACATAACTCTTGCCAGAGGCAGACTGGTTCATCTTTTCCCTACAGAGTGGGAAGTTCATAGCACCGATGGTTTTGTTAGCAGTCCAAGGCTTAATCCATGGCACCACCAGGGATCTACAGCCTTTCCAGAGTCATCATGTCCACAGTCAGAGACCTGGGAGGCCAGAACAAAGTTTACATCAGTCAAACCAACACAAAACTAATGGGCCATTTTTGCTCCAATGGTCCCAGTGGAGTTGGTAGAGGCTTTGTCAAGCAGGATCATAGCTTGACTTCTCCCTCTGCCCAATGCTACTGCCTTCTCTTCCCCTGCCTGAGTATTGAATCCTAAATCATATTGTCCACGTTAAACTCTCCGAGTCGCTTCCAGGAGAACTGCACCAACAACACTCGCAGTCTCATTAGATAAGGTAGGAAACTCAGGTCCAGTGAGACCAAGTGACTTGCTGACAGGAGGGCATAACAGCAAGCGAGTAAGTGGCAAGGCCTGAGTTTGAACCTATAAAGTCAGCTACCAAAGTCCAAGCTCTTAACCACTTCTCCACACTGCTCTGCCTAGTCTTCTGGTCTCCCAAGCTGGGATCTGGCCCTCAGGGCAGTGAGTTCCAGAGGGGACCAGGCAGCTGGTGTCACCAGGACTCGTTGCCAGTGGGTAACTCCCCTCCCCTCCCTGAGTTAAAGTAAATAAATAAACTACTCAGAAACACGAGTCACAGCTCCACCTGCCCAGAAGGGAGTGCTCCTCCCACTGGGACCCAATGCACATGTCCAGCTGGGGCCGTGGCAGGTGGGCTGGATGACAACATGAACTCTGCGACAAGGCTCAATTTAGCCCAAGTTAGGACAGTTAAGCCAAGACATGCGGCCTGGGAAAGGTGCTGTGGTGAACAGGAAGCCAAGGCCAAGACCAAAAAAAAAAATGGAAGAAGAAGAAAGTAATAGTAGCACAGACAGCAACAATGAAAAGATCATCAAAAAGAACTCCCAACCCTGCTGATCTGGAAGGAAGAACACAAACCCACCAATGTGGGATCATTAAATAAAAGGTCCCACACAGAGACAATGACACTTTGGGGTGGTTCCCTCACCTTAAACTCAACGAAATGTCAATGTTTGAGTTTGAACTTAGACAAGCGGGGGTGGGGGGTGGGGAGAATGTCTGAGACTAGAAGGAAAAGCAAAGAAATCATAAGCCCCCCCCCTCTGGCCCTGTGTCGCCCCCACCACGCACCCCCAATACACACAGGGACCCTTCTTATTCTCACTCCAGTGACCGTCTACTTCTGTGTTAAATGCCAAGAGCACAGAGGAACCACATGCTTTCCCAAACTGTGCCCCCTTAATCTACCAATATACTACGGTACATTCTACTGTAAGCCATGAAGCTGTGTGGTTCACCCCACTTGCCTGACTCACAAAGGCACTGTAGGTTGCTCATGACCACACACCCCCTGTTCTGCCCACTGTCCATGTATCCGTCTCTCTCCAAGGGTGGGGGTAATGGGGTCAAGGTTGCAATCCATGAGAACTGACCCTGGATACACACTCCCTTTTTCTGCATTCAATCAAAATGAGTCCCCAAACGCATCTGTCTTCCGTTTCAAGATATTTTGTTTTTCTCAAATAAACCAAGCACAACTTGTTCTTCCCAAGCATTCTGCACTGGACCACGGCAACCCATGGAAGCAGAATCCTGTCAGGAAAGGCCAGAACCACAGCACCAATAACCTAGCTTCTTTCACACATCATTACGGGGTGAAAAACGCTTCCTCCTGTCCAGAAAGTGGGGACCCAAAGGCCCTGCTGTTATTTGTGGGTCCCTATCCAGCCATCTGGTGGGGGGAGGTCTACCATGTGTCAGCCATCGCCTTCAGACTGAGAACTTCCTATTTAAATGGGGGGGGGAATGCGAGGGGAGGGACATGAGAGGCATGAAGCAGAGTCCTGGCAGCTCTCCCCGTATCACGTCCTTGTGTGAGGAGTACAAACAAGCTTGGCTATTTATAGTTGAAGACACGATAGAAGGTGATGGGCCACTGCCCACTCTATTCCCCTCCAAATTTGGGGTCTCAGTACAGACTCTGCAACTGTGTCTGGAAACAGGCCTCCTGCTGGAGCGCAGCGAGGGTACAACCAGATCACCCCACTCTAAGGTCTGCAGATCTTCTTTTGTAAACTTTCGGATATCCCAGAGCTTGGGGTCAGGGGACTGTAGAAAAGCTGAGGCCAATTTGTGGGCAGTGCCCAGAGGAGGAACTTATTACTATGCCACTGTGAGATAAGCATGTGAGGTACCACTTGAAAGATTCATACTGAAAGGATTAGCATCCTGGAAGACAGTCAGCACTGCACAGACAGGAGGAGTTAGGAAGGTCTTGTGTCTCCAGGAGGCTCAGTCACACTGGGAGTGAACCTGCCACCACTGTCAGGTCTTTCTGGCTCTTGCTGCAGCTTATCCAATTCATTCTAAGCATGATTGGAAAGCCGGGGGTTGGGGGGGGGGAGAGAGAAGATTATATGAGCAAATGAAAGGAGGTCAGCAAGTAGATGGAGACCTCCCTAAACCCTCCTGGTGGCTTCTCCCTGCCCTTCCTCAGTCCCAGGCTTCCTGAGGTCCTGATTCTCCCTGGAGGCAGCTGCTCCTGCTCCCATGCCTGCACACTGGAATATGTGCGGCCGGATGGTGGCCGGGTGCACTCTCACCCTGTAGGTGCCACATCTTGTCCAGCTTCCTGCGGTGTGGGAACCCCTTTGCCAGGAGGCGGCCAATCTCTCAGGGGGCCAACATCAGCAGGCACAAGGATGCTTCTGAACGTTTGTGGAAAGGTGCCATTATCTTTTAACTAGAGGCCTTAGGGGCAGCGTCCTGAATGGACTCTCCACACTGGAGCAAGGTAGCCTGGATTTACAAAACGGGAAAGAGGCATGGGAAGTCACAGGGTAAGGAAGAGCAGGAAGGAATGCCCCCCCCCCCCCAAAGCCCAAGGAAGGGATGGGGGTGCAAGAACCCTGGCTGTCTTGGTTGTTGCCGCTGAGGAAGTACTATTGAGAAGGGGACCTGCAAGCAAATTCATGACTCTGACACACCCTCATCCCTCTCTGTCTTTCTCACACACACACACTGATTCCACACCTAGCAGCCACTCTCCATCTATCGTCCATAGCCAAGTTTCTTAGAACCTAAGTCTACACATGTTTTGGCTGTTTGCCCATTCCCTCGTCAACTCACCCAAATCGGCCTCATGGTCCCAGGTGTTTCACCTACATGGCTGGACAAGGATCACTGAGACTCAATGAATGATCGAACCCCTGGGACCCCCTTTACTTGCTCTTGCTCTTTATGGCAGTGCTTTTTGAAAGTGGGGGTCCCAGGACCAATGGCAGCAGCATGAGCTTGATAGTCATACAAATTCTTGGCCGTGAACCTCGACCCACCATGCCTTGGATGGTGGAAAAGGTTAATGTGCTCAACTGGTAATGAAAAGGATGGAGAGTCAAGTCTACGCAGGAAGCACTTTGGGAGAAAGACCTGACAATCTACTTCAGAAAATCAACCACTGAAAATAGTTTTAACAAACATTTATCTACAGGTGTGTGTGTGTGTCTGCATGTATGTATATGTGTGTGTGTATATATATATATGCAAATGAACAAACATGAGTTTGTTCACAGTCACAGCCATTATCCAGGTTTTTCACAATCCTATTTATATTTGCATGTACTACAAAATATATCATTGTCTATAACCAAATAAACCGGGCAAAGGGATATAAAATTCTTAGCTGTAACCAAACACCTTTAGGGAATGAGTCCCTAGGAGCTCAGGACCATAGTTCATGGGGGACATCAAGATCACTTGATATGACAAAGTCCACAAGGCAACGTTCTATTTCGGTCACTAGCAACTGAGGTCTTCAAAGCTGGTGCAGCCATATAAGGTACAGCTATTTGTCTCTCCCTGTCCAGAGCAAAAATGAATGAAGAAAATTGAAGCAGCAAAGAAACAATTAGGCCAAAGGACTGATGGACCACATAAACCTCAGGTTCCACAACCCTGAGACCAGAAGAACTAGATGGTGCCCAGCTAGCACTGCCAACCTCTCTGAACAGGTTCACCACATTAGAAGGTCCTGGATAGAATTGGGAGAAAAATCTAAACAAAACTCAAAACAACAAAAAGGAGGAACTACATTTACTGGTCTGAGACTGGTGGAACCCCCAAGATGATGGCCTTTAGATACTCCTGAAGTTTGAAACTAAACTCACCCATGATTGAACTCTCAGCCAAACAAAAGACAGGCATATAAGGATTACAATAACACCAGGAAGGTATGCATTGCTCACAACAATCAACCACACAGATCAAAAGGGCAGCATTTAGAAACAACACATAATAAACCAGCAGCATTTGGCCAGAGATAAAGCTCACAGGACAGAAAGGGATAAGAAAGGACAAAGGGAAACAAACACAGGGAACCAGTAGGACAAGTGCTGGTACATTCCATCAGGGAGACTACAATCAATGTCACATAGCAAAATGTGTATAAACTGTTGTCTGGAAAACCAATGTGCTCTGTACATTTTCACTCAAATCACAATAAAAAGTTTTTAAGAAGAAAAACTGTAACAAAGGTCACTAAACAATTTATATAGAAATTGCAAACGGGTCCCAAATTTGTGGTGTAAACTTTCAATGAAAAACACGTTAGAGGAGCTGCGCCCCGGTGGTGTAGTGGTTGTGCGCGGGACTGTGGCCCACTGAGTTAGAGGTTCGGATCCAGCAGCAAGGCTAGGCCTCCTACTCCCACCACCACCACAGGGCAGTGATGCCCCAAAAACAAACAAACAAAAAAAACCACGTTAGGATATTATTTTAAAACAATGAAAGGGCTGAGCCCTGGTGGGGTAGTGGTTGTGTGCGGGACTGTGGCCCAATGGCTTGGCAGTTCAAATCCAGCAGCAGCTCTCCGGGAGCAAGGCTGGGTAGCTCCCACCACCACCAGAGGGCAGTGATGCCTCCCCCCCCCAAAAAAAAAAAAGAAAATACAAGTTTGGGTTCTTTTTCTGGCACATATGGGAACCCCATAAATGAGAGCTTACTAGAGGCCAAGGAAACAGAAACTGGGAGGGGCAGTGAGCTGTGCTTTGAACAGCCCTCCAGGGTATTTGGGGGCAGCTTCTGTGTTAAATGCCCAGAGCACAGAGGAACCACATGCTTTCCCAAACTGTGCACCCTTAATCTGTTGGTGAGCACCTCTGCTCGAAAGGTGCTGTCCTCTCTTTCAACACTTTTCCCACATGTGACCTATCAGTACAGTCATTCCTCACTTGTCCACTACCTTGTTATCCAGCATTTTGCATTTGGGATAATAGCAACTTTACTATCAAACGGTTGTGGACAACAACAATGTATGGCCGGCAGCAATGAAGAATGAGGTGCAAGGCAAAAATAAGACTGACCAGGATGCTGAAGGTTATATGTCAAGTTGGCTCGGCCATGGTTCTCAGTCATTTGGTGATTATATGTTGATGTTTAATTTCATATGATGTGCTGCGTAGGCGATGAGGCAGTAGCATTCCATTTGGGGATCTGGGGGGATTATCTTCCATTTTCACACAGCAGCTTGATTTAGGTGCCCTGGTGGTGTAGTGGTTATGCCTTAGGCTGCTGACCTCAAGGTCAACAGTTCAAAACCACAAATCCCTTTGAGGGAGAAGGATGAGGCTTTCTACTCCCAGAAAGAGTTATAACCTTGGCAGCCCACAGGGGCTAATAAGTGGGCAGTGAGGGTAATGATCTTTGCCGCATGTGTCTCCACCCCCACCTCTTTCTCTTCTTTATATGCTCTGTGGAATGATTGCTTCGATCCCATTCCTGTAACCACCATCTTTGAGCCAACACCACCCATCTCTGTAATTTCCAGACCTCTGGGAGGGAATGAACTGAGCCCTCTAAAATATGTACTGCAAATCAGAGACTTTTTATGCCTATGATTATAATCCCATTTGGGAATGAGTTAGACTTGTTATGCTAATGAGCCAGGATGCGTGAAAGGGTGTCTTGACTCAATCTCTTTTGAGATATAATAGACATTCAACATGCAAGCCAACAAGCAGACAGGAGGGAGGAGACATGCTGCAGGAAGACTGTTTAGGAGCAGAAAATAAGAAGAGACAAGGACCATCCTCTTTCCTCCAGACCTGGCACCCAGAATTCTGACTTCTAACCCGCTCAACTATGAGAAAGCAAACATTCAGATTTCTAAAGTCACCCATTTGTGGTATTTTTGTTATAGTCCAAGACAGAAAACTAAGCTCACTGCCATCAAAGTGGATTCTGATTTATAAGGACCTACCGAGTTCCCTGGGATTCCAGAGGCTGTGAACCTTTATGGGAGCAGACTCATCTGTTTCTAGCTTATCAAACTCATTGCCATTGATTCCATTCTGACTCACAGGGCCCTGGAGGGCAGGGTAGAACTGCCCCAGCGGGTTTCTGAAACGAACTTTTTTTTCTCTCTAGTTCTTTAATGCTTCCTCCCCTCACCATCATGACCCCAGTTCTACCCTACAAATCCGGCTAGACCAGAGCATATACACTAATACAGAGAAGAGCTCAAAACACAGGAAATCAAGGACAGATAACCCCCTCAGGATCAATACCAAAAGTAGCAATGCCAGGTGGGGTAGGGGAAGGTGGGGGGATAAAAGGGGAGCCTATCACAATGAACTACATATAACCCGGTCCCAGGGGGACAGACAACAGAAAAGTGGGTGAAGGGAGAAAGAGGTCAGTGTAACACATGAAAAAAAAAGATAAATTATCAAGGGTTTATGAAGGAGGGATGGTGGGAGAGGGAGCAAATGAGCTGATACCAAGGGCCCAAATAGAAAACGAACTTTTTAAGGAAGCAAGTTCATATCTAAGACCACCTCCTTCTTGAATTCCTTGTCTTGAAAGTTGTGCTTTAACTTGTAGGAAAGAAACACCTAGAAATGACACCAGCTATGAGTGAGAATCTCTGACAAGAAATTCAGATGACTAGAATCATCGATGATTACGCACGGGTGTGATGCTTGCCACCTAAGTGTCTACTGAATCTTTAACTTCAAGCTAAGAGGTTCATTAGGCATCTATCTCCCAAGGTTTTTGGGGTATCTGGGATCCCACTGTCATTCAAAATAAAACCTTTGCAGCTCCACTGGGTTCCCTGATGTGATCCTCTGTGCCAGCTTTCTCCTAGGCATGTTCAGCTTTACAGTACTACGTGGCAAGGGTCTGGGGCACAAGTGGCACCTCCTGTCTCATTTCCCCCTGGCACATGCTTTCTCAGCTGAAGTTAATGAAGAGTGCCCTCTGGGCTGCTCGAGCCACAGCTACCGGCCAAAGTGAAGGCTGTTAATTTTGCCCAGCCTGGTGCAGCATGGTGGAGCCAGCAGTTCCCTTTTCTGCTGGAGAGAATTCCTGAAAACCAGACAATGGCAGAGCCCATGGCTAACATCCAGAGCAGCACCTCACACACAGTGCTCCCATAAGGCCCTTTTAGCTTTGTGAATCCAGTTAAAAAGGACTCTATGTGCTCCCCCAAATTATGCCTTCCTTTTAACTGATCCTGGTGCCTGTGTTAACTGAAAAGACATTGAATTCTTCTGGAAGCCACAGTTGGCAGCGAGCTTTCTGGCTGGGAACGCAACCTTTAGCCCAGACAATGCAGCTGGTGCTGCAATGCCCAGTTCCAAAATGAATGGCAGATAATGGCGGGGCGGCACTGTGGGCTACCATCTGTCTGTTCGTCCATCTGTCCTTCCACTTAACTATCAGGACAATCCTTGTGGTGATTTGGGCTGGCACCACATACAACCAAATCTCTGGAAAACCACCGACATCAAATTATTTCAATTACATGACGATTTTGGCCTCAGCTCATTTGGCAGACTATGCCAAAATGGGTGGTCCAACATAACTACATAGCAAAAACCATAAGTGCATTAAATACTAAGAAACTATAACCCTATAACCCCCTCCCCACCTTCTTGCGTTTTGGAATCGCTTATGTTGACTTAGGTAGCATTTATGTTGACTTAGGTAGCCTAGAATGAAAGGCTCTCAGCTGGTGGAGAGAAGGGGAGGCGGGGAGGCAGCACTGACCAAGCAGCAGACCCTAGATCCCCACTCACCAAGAGTGTGTCAAATGAGCAGGTCCCATACGCTTCACACCATGAGCCATGGGGCAACAGGACACACTCTTGAGCTGTTTTCAATCTTGTACGTGAGTCTGAGGATGGGAGCATCCCAGGGACTCAGCATGGGACGCAGGCCCAGGCTCGACAAGGGTGGGCATTGGGAAGAGAATGCGATACTTTGTTCTGGGAGGTGGGCCCACTAGCCAGACTCCCAAGCTTCGAGGGGGTCACAAATGCAACAGAAGATGACAACAGTTCTCTATGGACCACTAGCATCAGTATTACCTGAGTGCCTGTCACAGAAGGAAATTCCCAGGCCTACTGAGCCAGAAACTCTAAGGTGCAGCCCAAGAACAATCTAGCAAGTTCTCCAAGTGATTCTAGTAAGTTCTCTAAGCAGGCTCGAGCTTGGGGATAGCTGAGTTAGAACAAACCCTTCCCACTTTTAACTGGCTGAGCACTTGATCAGTGCAGACTGCAGCTCCCGGGAGGGCACCCTGCTTCACTGTCAGGGAGTAATCCCAGGACTGCCATCCCACCACCTCCGCTACTCCCTAGAAGCCAGTGCCCTGAGGGGTTGGGTGGGGGCTGTTCCCTGTCACTAGCTGCTCTGATGACACCCACAGGGCTGAAAACAGTTCTATTTCCTGCTGGCCTTCATACAAACCCCTCACACACCTCCCTCAGTGACTGGCTTACAAACGTGGGAATGGCTGCTGGCTGAGAGGTGGAAGGTCCAGCCACTGGACTCAGCCTCGCCCACGCTCCCTATCACAGCGGGAGGTCCGAGGACCACCTTGGGAGGCAAGCAAGCAGGTGGCAGTAAATCAGTGCCCCAGAGCTGCAGGAGGATTTTGGCAACTCTTCTAGTTCACGGAAGCGTTGGTTGTCTAAGTAGCAGCTGGCTGACCCTGATGGCTGAGATGCTTACAAGGGCTGTGTAGCGCTCGCGGCTCCAAGTCTTCGCCACGGTTGTGCCACTCTTGTCATGTTTCCTCCAGCAATACCAAGGCTTACATGACCTCTTCCTTGGCAGAGCCAACTTCTGGACCAGCCACGTCCCGGAAGTGGCTCTTGCTTAAGTCCACAGGTCATCCAGTTGCGGGTCCTGTGCCGGTGCAAACAGCCCCCGCTGTCAGTCCACGGCAGAGGCTGCCATGTCGGGGCTTGACACGCTCATCAGTGGCTGTGGCTCTGTGAATTTCCCCAGGAGCCGCCTACACAGACCGTGGCTCCAGTGCACCTGGATGGGCCACCTGCCTAGTAACAGGTGCACCAGCTGCTCCTCCCTCAAACACGCACCTGGGGAGCAGCTGGATGCTCTGTTGGGGGACTAGGGTGGCACGGGTGCTGTGCGCACCACGGTCGGCTGGAATTCCGACACCTCCCCACTGCTCACATCACAACCCGCCTTGATACAGCGATGGGGGGGGGGGGGCGCTGTTGTTTCTGAAAGCAAGCGAGCAGCTCTTGTCTTACTGGAGGATGTGCCCTTTGGGAGGCCAGAATCAGAAATGACCATGAGGGGCTGAGCCCCTCCAGCGTAAATGGTTGAGTGCAGGACTGCAGCCCATGGGCTTGGCGGCTCAAATCCAGCGGCGGCTGTGAGGAGCAGTGTTGGGTAGCTCCCACGACCACCAGAGGGCAGTGATGCCCCCCCCAAAAGAAAACCAAAGAAAAAAAAAAGAAAGAAAAAAAAAAGAAATGGCCATGAAAATGACACTGGTCTCCAGTCTTGGGGCGGAGTCTTTGAGAAGAAACACCTTCCTTTCTCTGAGCCTCCTAGATACCTTCCGCTTTCACCCTCAGCCATCAGGGGGCGACAGCGAGCGAAGCTGACTGGCCAAGGTCCCCTGGCCTTGGTTGAGGTGGGGTGAGACCTAACCTTGTCTGACTGGGAAGCACACTCATTCTGAAGGCCACGCACTCAACTCCTAAGAAAACGACAGCACAAGTGGTGGGGGGAAGGTGCACACTGACAGCACCTCTGGCTCTCTGGCTTGCCCTTGTGATGGCTGTCATGGTAGAACATTCTCGCAATGAGCCAGCAGCAAGCATTCCGTGAATTCCGTGTTATGTGGGGTTAGATATCTTCATTTGGGAATGAACAATGTCCGACGTGAATTCCACATGACTAAACCAAGCAGCCAGCCTGCCGGTTAACAAACATTCAGTCTGCCAGGCAAAGCAGCATCAAGAAAGCCTGGTCCCTGCCTCAAGGGCATTTGTGGAGACCCAGTGCCGGCGCTGCCTTTCATCAGAGGGTTCCAGTGGTGAGAAGCAGAGCAGGCTGAAGGCATGTGAGAGGAGGCACTCCGGGAGAGGGGGCATGCCAGAGATCAGCCGAGTACCCAGGTGGGAGAGGGTGGCCCGTACTGCCAGTTGGAAGGAAACCTGGCTTGGCACGAATGGTGCCTAAGCCCTTGTGTGGGGGCAGATCCTCATCGGCTAGCCCAGTAAGCCCACCACCCTCGTCCCCCCAGTATCTGCCCCCTCATGTTGCACACATGTCGGCTCACTGGAGGGGCAAGACCAAAAGTGACCAACTATCTTGGCTAGAGGGTGTAAAGCAGTGGTCCTCAACCTATAGGTCGAGATTCCTTTGGGGGTTGAACGACCCCTTTACAGGAGTCACCAGGTTCATAACAGCAGTCAAATGACAGTTATGAAGTAGCAACGAAAGTGATTTTATGGATTTTGGGGGGGGGGTCACCACAACATGAGGAACTGTATGAAAGGGTGCAGGCATTAGGAAGGTTGATAACCACTGGTGTAAAGGAAAGTTAAATGTGCCACTTCCCTCCCTCCGCCCCTCCCAAGGCCAGCTGGATCAGAGGCTTCCTGTGTCCCATAGCCAGGCCCCCCACCTGCCCACCCCAGCCCAGCCACCACAAGGAGGGAGCCAGGAGCAGTACCTGGTGTGGGTCAGAGGCCCCACTGGTCGTTCCGGTCTTCTTGGGGGCAGAGCCCCAGGTCTGCTGAGAGAATTGGTCTTGGGTGGCCGAGGTTTTTTGGGCGGTATGGCAGGAACAGAGGGCTTCTGTAAATCCAGTTTTGGCTCTCTCTCTGGTCTTTCTTTAAATCATTGTTTAGGAAATCACAAAGAAAACAGATAGATCCAGTGTAAGTGACAGAACTCCGGTACAAATTGCTTGTTTCCTGCTTTCAAAAACTCTTGAGTGACATTTGGGGAGTTGGAGGAGGAAAGAGAGGGGCTTCACTGATCTCTTGTCATGTTAGGTAAAACCCGTGGAGCTGCAGCGCACTGTGAGCCCCCTGCCTCCACCTCCCAATGCCTTTGCTCACAGTGATCCCTCTGCCTGAAATGGTCTTCCAGACTCTGCCCATGCTCGGCAGGCTCCTACTTGTCCTTCGAAGCCCAGTGGAAATGTGACTACACCTTCTCAGTAGATAGGTCTGTCTCCAAAGAGAAGCAGACTAACTGACTGACCAAGTCCCAAGCCCCTCAGGGCAGCCCTGCCTCAGTGAGCTCCACTTAGAGCACACCCCCTCCCTTGACACAGCTGTCAGCTGCCAGCAACAACAGAGTGCACGTCTGGCAATCTCCTTGAAGCCCTCTCCAGAGGCCAACACGTCATAGGAGGTGCGGGCTTGACCGAGGGCCCCTGGGATGTGCTGGGTGGGGAGGAGGGCAGCGTGTGTGGGGAGGGCCGGGAGCCAACTCAGAGCTGAGAGCTCTAGGGACCAGCAGTCAGTTCTGGGTTCCTCCTGCCCTTTGAAGGTCAACTGAGCTGTGCAGGTGTTTTCTCTTCCAGGCTTCTTGGAGCCAGAGCCATTTGAATGAAACGGAAGCCAGATCTGGTAGCAACACTGTGCAGTGTTAGGGACGGCTTCAGGTTTTCTGTCCTCAATCGGCCTCACCCTGTGCACAGTCTACAGATAGAATGTCAGAGAGATACCAATGGAAGGACAGGAAGGAAACAGATTTGCTTTTGAGTGACGCAACATGCATTTTGCCTGCAAACCCTAATTTAAATGATGCTTGGCTCCCAGGGGCAGGTGCTGGAAGTTTTCGGATGCTTATTAGGTAAATGATGGCCATGGTTCTGCTCCTCCCCACTGTGTTTCTATGGGGAAATATGCTCTGACTCAGAATGCTGGGAACACATGTACCGGTCCCTGAGGGCAGAAAGAAGGCGATTTCTTCTCCTGGCCATCAGGCTGGGGACCGGAGCACCAGAGGTCCGCAGAACAGAGGGAGTTGGGGCTTGAGCCAGCTAAGTGATAAGGAGCCTCTGGGTAAAACCATTTCCTGTTGCTCCATCCAGTGGGCACCAGGAGCTAGTGGTGCACGTTAGAGAGCCTGGGCAAGAGGGGAGGTCATCCCCACAGAGGCTGGCTTCAAGGCAGAAATGAGCCAAGTGTCCTCTGGGAGGGGAGGGCACAGCTTTGGGCTACTACGTCCCCCTGTGCCTGCTACAGACACCTGGGTTTCACCAAGAGGTTTCTCCAGCCCACAATTGAACTGCTTCCTGTTGGGGGAAAAAGATGTGGAACATCGGAGATTGCAATGTTGGTGAAACTTCTGGCAGGTTGATATGAAATATGAAATTTCCCAATAAAATTTTATGAGGCCACCAAGGAACACCGCCAAATAATTATATCCATTAATTTAGCATTGCTCTTGTGACTAAAATCTACCTGCTTTTTAAAAAGGAATTTTGCTATGCCTCCTGTTCATAACAATAACGTAGCACCTTTCCCATAAACTATGTGATCAATCAAATCTCAGACACCTAAGGAGGAAGGAAAAAAAAAGCCCTTCCACAGCTCGTAGCTTTCTTTAGGAAAGACACTCAATTCTGGCAGGAGTCTGACCCACAGCAAGCTAACAGCTCGACCAATGAGGCATGATGCACTCCATCCCTGCACAAGACAGTTCTTACCACCTTCAGAAGTCCCTGAGGGGGCTCAGATGGCCTAAGGTTTAGCTATTCATGGCAAAGTTGGCAGTTTGAATCTCTGCCCGCCCTACTCAGGGGCCGTGAAAGAAAGGCTTCGTCGTCGACAGTCACCAGGAGCCAGAAATGATTTGTCAGAAACTTTTTTTTTTAATTTGGTTTTCAGGAGACTCCAGGCATGGAACTGCTTTTTTTTTTTTCCAGTTGTGCCAGGTGTCCTCTGTCCCAACATTTGTGAGCCAGGACATGTGTCTGTAACACGGTCAGGGAGGGTGAAGGGTCCATCAGGAACTGAGGAATGACACTCTCCTTTGTCTGAATGGGAGTTGACAAAGCTGTGTCTAGCCTTCCACACTTCATGAGCAGCCTAGGGGAAGAGGCCTGGGAAGGAGGCGAGGCTGCTGCACAATGGAGACAGCGCATCATGGCCCTCAAGGAAATTTCAGTCATCAGACACCTCTGCGTGCTGATGGTGCGGGCCGGGTGGTGACAGCAGAGGCAACCAAGGAGGAACCCAAGGGACCGCGTTGCTGGCCTGGTTGTTTTTCATTTGATGAGACGCTACCGCCCAAAGAATTGTTACTTAACCTTCTCCTATTTCTTTAGAAATGGGATATTGAAAAGCCATCAAAATGAAGCCATAATCGCTAAAGGCTAAAGAAAAAGTAAGGTCTGTGGGTCCTCAGCTGAGTCCTATGATAGGCAACTTTGCCTCTGGAAGTGTCCACGAAGCATTGATGTTATACCTTTTTCTTCTGTTCTGTTCGGAAGTGTTTCTGGCCTTTCAGGAGGTATCTTTTTAAGTTCATGTTTTCTCTCAGTGGTACCTAGAGGGGAGAGAATAGCGATCAGAAGATATCTTCTCTATTCCTTTATGCAACACATCAGCATTTAAATATTTATGCGGCATGCTAAAGCCCCACTGTTTGTCTATCAGCTTGTCAAAGTGTGGGATCTTATGAGTTCGTGTGAGGCTGGAAGCTATTCCATTGTTGTTTTTTTTTTAAATACTAGGAAGGTCACTTATGGTGGACAAATTTCAGCAGAGCTTTCAGACTAAGTAGACAAGAAATGAAGACCTAGTGATCTAATTTGAAAGAAAAATTGGCCCGCGAAAACCTTATGAACCGCAGCAGGATGGTGTCTGATAGATAGTACTACAAGATAAACCAGTCAAGTTGGAAGGAACTCAAACACGACAAAACAAGAGCTGACTCTTCAAAGCAGAACTGGCCTAACTGATGAGGTTGGAGGAAAGCATTCAGGAACATGTACTGCTGATATGGTACCATTCAAAGTGAGAAGACAAAGTTGTAAACATCGATTACTAACTAGAATGTGGAACTTATGCAATATGAATCCAGGAAGACTATAAGTCATAAAATATGAAAAGGAACTAACAAGTATCAACATCAGAGGCATTAGTGAGCTGAGATGGACTGGTCTTGGCCATTTTAAGCCAGACGATCATGTGGGTGACTACTGGGAATGACAAATGACAGAAGAATGGTATCACGTTCACCTTCCAACAGAGCATTTCAAGATCAGTCCTGAAGTCTAATGCGGTCACTGATAATAGCACACACATATTAAGGGCAGCTAAGCTGATTATTATTCAAATTTATATACCAACTACTCAAGCCAAAGATGAAGAAACTGAAGACAGTCACAACCTTCAGCAGTGTGAAATTGTTCAAACATGCAGTTACAATGCATGGGTAATTACTAGTGATTTGAATATGAATGTTGAACACAAAGTAAGACCAGTTATGGCTTTGGTAATAGAAACTACACCAAAGATGGCATGACAGAATTTTATAAGACCAACGATGAATTAATTGCAAATGTCTTTTTAACAACATATATGGCAACTATACACATGGCATGAGATGGAATATACATAGACATCAAATAAATTACATCTGTAGGAAGAATCGATTGAGAAACTCAATTTCTTCTGTCAAAAAAAGGCCAGAAGCAACTGTGGAACTGACCATCAATTGTTGATGTGCAAGTTGTAGCTGAAGAGAATGAAAACACGTTCCAGAGAAATAAATTTACATCTCAAGAATAGATTTGAGGTACTACACACTAATGACCAAAGTTCTAATTGTGGAATGACATAAAGGATGTCATCCATGAAGAAAACAAAAGACTATTAGAAATGACAGGAATGACAGAAAAGACCAAAGTGACTATCACAAGAGAGTCTGATACTTGCTATTAAAAGCAGAATAGCTAAAACAATTGGAAGAAAGGATGAAGAGAGTTGAACAGGAGATTTTGAAGGCAGCTTAAGGTGTTACAGTGAAATAGGCTGAAATATCTGGCATGTAGGAAATCCAGCCGTTTTAAGGCCACTGTGCAGGAGAGGCCACATGGAGAGGCCATTCAATAACCCCGACCTGACTCAACTTTCCAGCTATCTTTGCTATGAGGTACCAAGCATGGAAACAAAATAGCAGTCCCAAATTCATGACCCGCCAAATCTGTGAACATGTAGTTGTTTCCATGAACTTTGGGACAGTTTGTTAAGCCACAAGAGTAACTGGAACCCATTTAAAAGTTGAGAAATCTGCAGAGAAGATATGGTGTTTCCCCTAAAGTTCTTCTTGTCTGTAGCCCAGTCTCTCAAGTATTATATTTCTAAATATACCAACTAGCATTTCATTGTTACCCTGAAGGTGTGTGTGTGTGTGTGTGTGTGTGTGTGTGTGTGTTGGGGTGGGCAGGCGCCTCCCCCGCAACAAATTTGAAACACTGTTCCTACTTATGAACTTAGTTAAGGGCTTGGCAAAGTCTATATGACAAGAACACAAACTTCACCTTTATCCTCTTAATGACTCACTATATTTGAACTCTATATTAAATTTGGATTTTTGTTGATTCTGTCTCCGATGTGTGGGATTTTTAAGAAATCAAATAGACATAATGAATGTTGGAGATGAGGAAAATATGACTAGCTATTTTTCATCTCCAGCAGTTTTCAAGATCATTTTGCAGAAGAAATGAGCAATTTCAGTCACTTTGTTGGATCAGGAGAAGCCCTGGTGGCGTAGGACAGCAGTTCAAAACCAACAACTACTTAATGGGAGTAAAATGAAACTGTCTACTCTCATAGAGAGTTAAAGTCTTAGAAACCTACAAGGGCAATTGTACCCCTCCTTATGGGGTTGCTTTGAGTGGGAATTAACCCAATGGCAGATTCCATCTTGCCTTGCCCCACTCAGAGGCGCATTGTAAGTTTTGGTAGAAGTATTTTCAAAGGAGAAGAACCTGTCTACTATCAAACCATCTAGATTTTCTACTAATGATAGTGAAGAAGTTCAGAATGAGAACTGGAGACACAACAGAAAGTGATAATCTTTATATCATGAAGAGTCCAACCCCAGTTCCATTCCCTGTTACTTAAGCTTTGGACCACTAGACTTACTGTGGTAGTTACATAATCTGGTGTCAATTTGGGACTTGAAAGGATTAAGAGTGAGGGGGTGGAGTCTAGTCTGTCAATCAGATTATAGCCAATGAAGTATCTATGTGGGCATGGCTTTCTCATGAGAATTCTGGAAACTCCTGTATTTCCTCCTTTGGAGAGGGAGACACTTCTCACTCTCTGATCAGTCCCTTGGAGAAGTTCTACTGACAAGACACATGGCACTACACTGATAGACCTTATGCCCTGGGAACTGGTGGGGCCATATGGAGACCCCTGCCAGTGCTGAGATGCTGATGACACCACTGGATCCAAAGATTTTCTACCCACTGGCCTGTGATCTTCCTGCATTCAGCATCATTGCATGTGTTTCCTGAGTCAGAAGAGGAATTTATAGATTGGCATCAGACATATGGTCTAATATCAGATTTATGGATTTGATCTGGACTGGGTTGTTTCCTCAATATTTAACTGCTCTTATATATACACACCTCTTTCTGATTCACATGAGTCTCTATGAAGCGGTTTCTCGAGTCTATCCAGACTAACACATTTTCCCTCTTATGAGGTACTGAGACTGCTAGGGAAAAAAGATCTTTAGAGAAAGGCAGAGAAAAAGCCTGCTGTAATTTCCACAGAATAAAATATTTATTCTGCCAGAACCACCAGGTGGCAAAATTAAGCTGCTCAAGGCAAACGAGGGTGGGGGTGGAGCCAGAGATCGAATTGACATCCCTTTTCAGGCTTGCATCTGCAATTCTCGGGAAATGGGAACAGAACTGGGGTTTAGGCTGATTTATTCTTAACCTAGTAGGCCGCAAGATCTTTGCAAACATTCCTTAGGTTACCTACTAGTTAACAGTAGGAAAACTATAGTGCAAGAGTTATCTACAACGCTTGGAACCACTGCTCCTGTTTTATAGTTCTATTTTAAAGGGGGATTTGTCTCTGATAGAAGGTTTTGCAGATAGTTTCTTTGGGTGCTGGCCCTCCTCCTTTCCAAGGGGCTCTCTGTGTCTTCAACCAATAAGTGGAAGGACTTGAGCAAAAAAGCTCTTGGGGGGGGTGTAGTCTATCATCTTTCTGTTTGTTTTTAAAGAGGCCCTTAAGATTGTTCAAGTATTAGACTAAGCAGAGAATCATTTTTGTACATCTCATACTTTTCTAGAAAATATTCAACAAAAAAAACAAGCCCAAAACAACACTCCTTAATAACTGTTTATAAATTATCAAGGGTTCATGAGGGAGGGGGAGCAGGGAGGGAAGGGGGAAAATGAGGAGCTGATACCAAAGGCTCAAGTAGAAAGCAAATGTTTTGAAATTAATGTACAAATGTGCTTGACATATAATGGATGGATGGATGGATTGTGAGAAGACTGTTATGAGCCCCCATAAGATGATTTGAATATATATACATACACATTTATACATATAGATAAAAAAGCAAACCAATGTGGAAGTATATTCATACTTCAAATGATATATTAAAAATCACAATTGTGAAGGTGCAGAGCTGAAAAAACCTTTACGCTCTTATTTTAGTTGCTACTTTTAAAATAATGCCATTGAACTATTTCTTCAGGGGGAACTTCCCTTTACAATGCATTTTTTTATAGCTTTAAAGAGGAATTCTAGTGGAACATATGCATGAGAATCTAGTTTACAAATGTCCACCAGCAATTCCACTTCTTTTACTCAAGCCTGCTGAGTGAACTATGCAGAAAAATCGCACTGGCCACTTTTCAAGATTAAAAAAGAATCATGAGAAAAAGCATTAATTGTAAAGAAAAAAACTTACCTCATGGGAATATCAAGTAAGTGCAAATTTTGGCTCATCACATGAGGTACACTGAAAAATCGGCAATGCAAGTCACCAAAGAGCCCAAGTGGCACAGAGGGTTAGGCTGTCATGGCCAGGTCAACAGTTCAAGCCCACCAGCTGCCCCGCAGAAGAAAAACGAGACTGTCTGCTCCAGGAAAGATCCACAGTTTCACAAACCCTAATGTCTTATAGCTAGCGGGATGACTCTGAGTTGGAATCGACTCATTGGTAGTAGGTTTGGCTTAGTGTTTGGACACATGCTCAGTGACAGGATTAGCCAAGGGGAGAAATCGTCCCCTAGCTAATCTTAGATGGGACACACGCTAAGGAGGACAATCAGGTTCTTCTGAGCTCAAAAGCTGTCTAGTAACAACAACCCCCAAGTCCACTTGCAGGATCCTTACGTGGATGAAACCTTCACTGAATCTCCTCTGACCACTGATCAGCAATGTGAATCAATCTTGCTATCAGACAGGGAGCACTGGGAAGTGAGCTAATGCGGATGTAGGTAGGTTACAATTTATTTGTTCTCCCCTTTGACCCAAGATTAAATTGTTCTAGTTTTTATTATTTTGTTATGTTTTCAACTGAGTTTTTTCTATGTTTTATTTTATAATTGTGTTTGCTTGCTTTATTTGCTTTTTGTTTTCATATGTTTTTCTCTATATGAAATCCAAGGTGGGTAAGCCTTTTTCATTTCAAATCATTTTACTGGGGGCTTTTATAGCTCTTATCACAATCTATCCATCCATGTCCAGCACATTTGTACATTTGCTGCCATCATCTTTTTCAAAACGTCTTCTTTCTACTCAAGCCCTCGGTATCAGCTCATCTTCCCTCTCTCCCTCATGAACCCTTGGTAATTTATAAATTTTTCTTTTCCTGTCTTACACTGATCGATGTGTCCCTTCACTCACTTTGCTTTTTTTTTTTGGGGGGGGGGAGGGCATCACTGCCCTCTGGTGGTTATGGGGGCTACCCAGCGCTGCTCCTGAGGGCCGCCGCTGAATTTGAACCGCCAAGCCCCAGGGCCACAGTCCTGCACTCAACCACTTATGCCACGGGGACTCAGCCCTCACTCACTTTGTTTTGTCTTGTCTTCCACCCGGAGAGGGGGCTATATGTAGATCTTTGTGATTGGTTCCCCCTTTCTTCCCCCTACCTTATTTACCCTTACCCTCCTGGTATGGCTACTCTCAATATGGATCCTGAGGGGGTTATCTGTCCTGGATTACCTGTTTTTCCCACTGTACCAGTGTGCATGCTCTGGGCTAGCCAGATTTGTAAGGTAGAATTGGGGTCATGACAGCGTGAGGGGAAGAAAGCATTAAAGAACTAGAGGAAAGTTGTATGTCTTAACGGAGCTACACTGCACCCTGACTGGCTCTTCTCTTCCTTGTGACCCTTCTGTAAGGGGATGTCCAATTGTCTACAGAAGGGTTTTGGGTCTCCACTCTGCACTCCTCCCTCATTCACAATGATATGATTTTTTGTTCTGGGTCTTTGATGCCTGATACCTGATCCCATCGACACCTCAGGAGCACACAGGCTGGTGCGCTTCTTCCATGTGGACTTTGTTGCTTCTCAGCTAGATGGCTGCTTATTTAACTTCAAGCCTTTAAGACCCCAGATGCAATATTTTTTGATAGGTGGGAGCCATCAGCTTTCGTCACCACATTTGCTTATGCCCCCATTTTGTCTTCAGTGATTGTGTCAGGAAGGTGAGCATCATGGAATGCCAAGTTATTAGAATAAAATGTTCTTGCATTGAGGGAGTACTTGAGTAGAGACCCAATGTCCATATGCTTCCTTAATACAGGGTAGGTTAATCTATAGAGACAATAGCTGGATTAATAGTTTCTTGGGAGTAGGGCAGGGGAGGTGGGGGGAGGGCATGAGGAACTAAGAATAATAAGAAAGAAGAAAATGTCCTAAAATTGATTGTTCTGGCGATTGCACACCCTCTTTAATATGTTGAAATTATTGAACCATATGTTATATGAAATACACGTCAACAGACCTGTTAAGCTTTTTTTTTTTTAAGCAGTCTACTAAAAGGACAACACACAACAAAATAAACCCTGGTTATTTTAAAACGCTTTCTGCCTAGCTTCTCTGATAACTCACAAATGTTCACTGAAGTGGAGACACATTTTCTTGATTCAGGAAGAATAGCAGCATGTATAAAATCCATTTGCTTTGGTCCAATCTTCATTTCTTAGTTTGGCTGTCCAGTGAATCCTTTGCCCTCCCTCCCTGGCCGATCTGCACATAGGCAAAGGAAAGGCTGCAGGTGGTGCTGCTGGAAGGGAAAGGTACCTTACCTCCTCCTTGTTTGATGACAGGAGCCGATGGGGGTGGCGGCTTCTTGGGTCTCTGAAAAATGAATCAAAATGAGAGCACGTGAGATTGCTGGCATGCCTGGCCTCTGACATAAAGACTACAGACATCGTTCGCTAGATGTAGTTTGGACATCTGGCCGAAAAAATTGAGCAATTCTCTCTCCAGGGATGTCGGTTTTTGGCACCTTTAGACGAACACTAAAATAATTTCAGTCTGCAAAACAAAACTCCGATCGCGGAATGAAGCGCCATTTCCCACTTTCTAAATTTGTAGCAGCCTTCTGGAAAAGCACGCCTCAGCAAAAATGGCCTGACACCAGCCAGCACAATGGCACGCCTACGCTCAAACAGCACAGCATTTGCAATTAAGATGGAATCTGCTGAATAACCCAGTGTGCTGCTGAAGGAATCACCAGGACGTCGCAGCATCAGATGGTTTCTACATGGGGGGCCGGCACCAGCACCCTAGCCAAGGGCCCACTGTGGCCAAGTTGGGTGCCCAGTCTTCTGCCCCACAGCTGGTAGGCCAGTTGTACCCTGCCATGTGTGATGAGATGGAATGGCTTCCCATCTGCCCCCTACCGCCCACCCCACCTCCATCAGCGGCAATGTGCTTTTCCTGCCCGTCCGGTCACTATGTCCTGAAAGAGGGAGGCACAGCAGTCAATGGCATTCGTCCTCCAGCCCACTCCTGAGGAGCGTGCATGTCCCCGCTCAGAAGAGACTGACTATAGGCTGCCTGGGTCGTGGCTGAAGAAGCCATCCAAGAAACCAATCTTGCCAGCTGTGCTATGACAGGCTAAAGCAAACAGGACCGTTCCGGGGGATGGGGGGCACAGTCACATACAATCATTTGACAGATGGGCACAGGGAGGGTTTGTGAGTGTGAGCCATGTCGTTGCTGACACTGCTCTTCCCCTCTCCCGGTGCCACCAGGCTTGTGGCCGGGTCTCTTCTGCTTTCTGAAAACACGCAATGGGGGCCTCACTGCAGAGGCCGGGGCTGGTGGAAGGGAAGCCTTAGGCCCCAGAGGGGAACTTCCTCAGGGGCCACAGTTGTATCTCTACTCTGGATTCAACCACCTTTCTGTTCTGCTCTTGACTAAGCTGGGTGTCCTCAGGGAGGCAGGAGGAGAGCATGGTGGAGCGGAGGCTGGGCCTCAGAATCAGACTCACAAGGCAAGTCTCTGGATGTCCGGCACCTTAACTCAGTCAGCAAACCTTCTCCCTTGGAACGGGGCTGGCCTACAAGCCTCAGCCACGCTAGCGTGCTGAGAAGGGGGGATGGCACCATGTGAGCATGGAGCTGTTGAAGCCTTGTGACAACTCCCATGAGGTAGTGACAGCCTTATACCCATGTTACAGTTGAGATCACTGAGGCCATGACACCAACTAGTGCAAGGGGCAGGGGGCTAGGCACCCGGTCCAGGATGTCTGTCCCACAGCCATGCCCTTGACCACTGTGAGCAGTGCACCCTCCATAGTGTATCCACCAGACAAAGCGCCAGGCAGACGTGTCCACGGGGTTTCCAAAAGCATGGAACGGTCTGTATTAGGTTAACGTGAGCAAACGCAGGCAGCTATCAAATTGCAGCTACAGGATGAGCTCAACTCTGTTATAAAATACACACAAGGAGCTGAAGGCTGGCAAGCCATCCACGTAGGGCTGTGATCTATCTGTGGCTTGTGGATGTCTGGGTTTGTGTGTGCACCCTTTAGGACTCTGCTGTCTTGTCCATGTGAGTATCAGCAGTCTGAGCAGAGGCAAGGATGGAGGCTACCCTTCTGTCTCTCTCAGCCCCCATCCCACCACCTACCTTCTTCTCCCTCTCCCCACCACCCCTGCCCTCACCTGAGAATCAATATAAGCTTCGTTATTGAAGCTATTCTTCTGCTTCTGCCAATTAACCTCCCTGTCCTTTATCACCCGCCCCACCCACCCCCCCAAACCCAAACAAACTCAAATTCACTGTTATCAAGCCAATTCCAATTCCTAGCAAACCTAAAGGGCAGGGGAGAAGTGCCTCTGTGGGGTTCTGAGACTGTAACTGCTGAAGGAGGTTGAAAGCCTCATCTTTCTCCCACAGAGAGGTTGGTGGGTTTGAACTGCCAATCTTGCAGTTAGCAGCCCAGCGTTTTACCACAGCACCACTAGAGCTCCTTTCCTTAGGCCCATAGCAATTACTTATTTGAGAAACTGCCAACAGCCTGTGGCCTGCTTCCTCCCAGCTAAGTCTCACCAATGCCTGCTAACGGTGTCATCCTTTCTCTCACTGGTTTGAGCATGTTTTATAACCAATTTCATAGGCGCCTCCTCTCGCTGAGGCCGTGGCCCCAGAGTCCTGGCCTCAAACCACAGGGCACCAATTTTTTTTAAAAAGTAACAATTACAATCATCATATTTTCCAAGATGACTACTAGCAAATGGGGGGGGGGTACTGTTTGTCATTATTTGGCAGGGGGCAGGCATGTGAAATGAAGCAGGGTACAGCAGAGGTGCACGGACAGAGAGGACAGGAAATCTTGTACTGTCAGAGGGCAGTGAGGGAAAGGTCTGACTCCCATATGTGTACACAGGACCCAAACCTGGCCCAGTACAAGAGCATCTGGGCACCATGGTGCCCAGGCAGGTGCAGGGGTGGCTGAGGCAGATGAAAGGCAATTTGGGAGTTGTCTCTTCTGCTTTCCCAACCCCTCACTGACCCTGAGGGCTGCCTGCGCTGTTTGGTAACCAAGAGAATGGGTTTACACATTTTCCTGTTTCATTTTCTCTGGTTTGATCTCATTGCAAGGCCTTCTTAGATGAGAAACTACACCATGTTTTCAAATAAGATGTTTCCTAAGGCCATTCTAGGCTCCCAGATGGACACTAGCCAACTCTTCGGGGGGAGGGGGGAGGGAGCGGTGACTTTTATTTCATTGCTATGGGAAGACAGGACAGTGCGAACTGAGAAGACAGGCTGGGTCGAGTTAGAGCCAAATGCAAGTGTGGAAAATCAAACCCAAGAGAGAGGGCCCATTCCTCGATAGGAAGACTTGAGCAGATCACTCAGGTGACCCCCCCCCCAAAAAAAAAGGCCAACTGGAAGAAACAGGCCAACTGCCTGTGCCAAACCGATCAGTTCACGGAGCTACCTGGTCTGGAAGAACCTGTCCACTCAGGCAAGGCATTGCAAGCGGGCCTTCTAAGAGGCACTGAATTCGAGTCATTCTTTTCCTCCAGTTCTG
>PVJH01014683.1:0-51589 GCA_004026705.1 Nesogale talazaci | reverse complement strand
GAAGATTAATGACAGAATGCTTGCTGAACTGTGGTGCTGTATCATGACTATCACACAGGAAGACAGCAAAAGAATGATGTGCATGTCAGAGGACACTGCAACATGCTTTTCACCATAGAGAAGCGAAGGGAAATGGAAAAAATTATGAAGTAGGTAAACTGAACAGAAAGCTTTAAAGGGAAGATCGAGAGGACAAAAATGCATTTGTCTGCTCAGGGCAGCCTTACAATTCAACACTTTGTATTTCTGAAAAGACAGAATTGGAAAAGTAAAAGAATTTATTCAGTATATATTAATGTGAAAGAACTTGAGAAAAACTCAAACCTCCAGTTTCAAAGAACTTGTCAAAATGATACCATTTTCTAAAGGTAACATATAATCAAGTACTAAAGGATGAAGTCCAAATATACCAAAGGCATTTGCCAAACCACCGGTTTGAGGAATCCATAGAAATGAATATATACTTCAACATGCTACAGAAGCACTGGAAGCACTCTTTCCTCTATGTCAAGACTTTGGTCAAACAAAATTGGAACAGATGAACTGATGTATTGACTGAAAGAAAGCCATATTCTTACAAATTCCAAAAAAGTTGACCTGACAAAACTCTCAAATTATAGAACAATATCATTAATATCACTTGCAAGTAAAATTTTATCGAAGGCTATCAAAAAATATTTTAACCTTATATTGATATGTTGCTCCCAGAAAACCAAGCTGGATGCAGAAGAGGATTTAGAGCAGGGGAGACCATTGTTGATATCAAAGGGGCCCTGGCTAAAAGCAGAGAATCCTTACTCTTCTGCGCATGTGTGGACTATGCCAAGGAATTCAACAGGGTGGGCCATAATAAACAAGGGATAACCTTGAAAAAAAACTAGAAATTTAGAACTCTTCATTGTGTGCATTCAATACTTACACAGGGATCAAGAGGCAGTTATGTGAAGAGAACCAGGGGCCATTTCATAGTTTAAGACCAGGAAAGGTTGTGTCAGGCTTGCATCCTCTCACTCTATTATTCAATATGTATGCTTGCAAAAAGAGTCAGAGAACCTTGATTATGTGAAAAAAAATGCAGCATCAGATTGGAGGAGTATTTGTAAAGAGCCTGTTATATGCAGGTGACATGAGGCTATAAATCCCCACAACCAATAGGTAACATGATAAGGAAAAAGTTCAACTTCCCAAGTACCTTGTCATACTTGCCTATGGAAGCTGTCGTCAAGAGAGCAAAGTTAATGTTGCACTGTGTAAATCAGCTGCCCTAAACTTCATTTTAAAGGATCTACTTTTTTTTTTAAATTGGGAGCAATCATATATATCATGGCATTTCATAGATCCATCAATTCAAGCAGTATTTTACAGTTGATACAACAGTCAGCTGCAAAAATGTTCTATTACTTCCTGTACTCGCAACATTGGCTTCCTTTTACCTGAACCTGCAGCCTCAAAACCTTTATTCTACTTGCTGTTCCTATAGGTTCATCAGTGATGGTTTCCATATATCAACAACCAGAAATATATATATCACAAAATCAGGAGGGTGATCTCCAATGGCTGACCACTTCTGAGATAAACCCTAATATGAATAAACACAAAGCAAACACAAACACAGAAGTTGTAAAAAACCAGATCAGGTCCGGCATGCATTGGTGGGGATCAACTGACTAGGTATCACTTATTCAAGTCAGGAATATCCTTTTTCTCTTCTATATTTATCACTCCAAGCATTCTGTTTGGAAAATAGTCTCATCCAAGGATAGAGAGAGATTACTGGAGACTTTTTTCCTGTGTAGTTCCCCAAAATATATCTTGGACTTCAACTGTCATCCACAGCCATCATCAAATTGGATTCTCACAATTCAGACTCTGATTCTGTTCCATCCTTTGGCTTTAGATGACTGAGCTTCTTCCATGTGAACTTAGTTGACAGCTCACTTACAGGGCTGCTTGTTTGGTGACAAGTTTTTCAGATCCCAAATGCTAATTATCTATTTTATTTCATAAATATTGATAATGCTTTCTGTATATTTTTTTCACAATATGAAATCCAAGATAGGGAAATTTCTAGAGACATAACCTGGATTATTTTTTTCCTTTGGTTAGTACAGTGGAGATGGATGGAAATGGGTGCTAATAACAATGAAAGGGGAAAATGTCTGAAAGCTGATTGGAGTACTGATGGTACAACTCAATATTTTTGATCTCTTGAGTTGCATGACATGTGGTCTATTTACCCATAAAACAATTTTTAAAAAGCATAAAACTAAAGGAAGGAAATAAAAAAAAGGATTTAATAAAAACAACTAGGATCCTCAATTCAGGAAAATGTAATCCAACAAATGCTACATCTTAGTGCATCAATCCCAAAGACACCAGTGAAAAATGAGGAGAGATGTCTTACCAAGACGATTGCACAACTGCAAACAGTGATGGGAGTGGTGAGTTAACAGAATGAATAAACTTGTAATTCTGATGTAGACTCTGAACACATAGGCAAAATAAATGGCATTTGTAAGGTCTCTATGCTGAAAATCACAGTAAAATATTAATGAATATCCGTGCGTAAGAATAAAATACCTTGTAACCACAGACTTTGAACTATTACCCATTGCCTGTGAGAAAAAGGGTAACTCAGTGCTACAGCACAACACTCAGTCACAGCACCATGTCCAGTCTGTACAAGATTGCCTGAATGTTCCTGTCCCAGGGAAATCACCCTGAAGGAACACAGCTTGAATCTTTTATTTTAGGAAGAAAGTTTTATGTAGTTTCTACTTGTCTTGGCAAGTTTGTTTCTCTCATGTGCCTATTAATTACATTTATTAACTTTAACTTCTTTAGCAACTCCTGGATACAGGGACATGTAATGGTTATGCTTTCTTAATGTACAATTAACTTTTATATAAAACTCTTATACACATCTGTATGTCTATGAATTTGTTTCTGTAGTCTACCTGGACAGATACATTATGCTTCCTTGGGAGTGCAGTATTAGAGGAACAAATCATGAAATCGGAGAGTGGATGCTTATTTCACCTCTCTCTCCTGACAGTTTTTCTTCTTTGGTTAACTGGAGATGAGATATGGCCTAGCAAGTTACTTCAAGAAAGAAAATGGAAATTTAAACTTTTGATTATATTTTCTGTTCTAGTTTTTTTTTATTACTACTTAAAAGGGCAAAAATGAATGTTGCTAAAATATACTTTTATTTCGGGGGCATAAATCATAATTTTAATTTCTCCATAACTACATTGCTTAGGGAAAATATCTAACAGAAAACCTTGATCATGTTTGATACTGTCGTGAACCTAATTTCATATTTTTCTATCAACAGAATAGTTTAGATTAGGATTCAGGTAAGATAAGGATTGAACTGAACTGTTTTAAGAATTGCATTTATTTTCTGATTCTATTTAGTTTACACTGATTTCTTCTGTTTATTATTGATATAATGATTGATAAAAATGTTTATGGGAGTAAGAAAATAGCGAGTTTATAAGCCTACTTGCTTCAATCCATCGATTTGATTTTTAGATGGACTTAGAACATGCCTGAAAAGAAGGTTCTGAAAGGATGTCAGTGGATCCAGTGCTTTGGGGTACTCAGGACATTTTCTTTGCAAGAGACTTTTCTGGGGTCAAGATTGACAGATTGAAAAAAAATGAACTCTAGCTTTTTGGAAATCTTGAAGTAGGGGCTATTTTCAGAAGGTGGAAAAATTCTGGAATCATGAAGAAAACTCCTCTCTAAGACTGAATGTTAAGAAAATCTGTGGCAGGCTATAATGCTTTCTAGGTGACCAAATGAATCTGCTTGTTGCATAAAACTGGGAGAAATTCAGCAATAAAGAGACGGGCTGACACTGGCCACAGACAACCATTGACCTGGTTTACCAGGAATTAAAGGAAGAGGCTAGAGGGGATTGACTTGGTCTGTAGTTCATGACCTAGCAAGAAAGGGTTAGGCTTGTTGAGAATTTGTGATGGGGCTATGGAACAGGCAAGGTAATCAAAGAACACCCTGGTAAGGCTAAGAGAGGCAACCCACATTGAGTTGATTAGAACTCATCCAGATTAAGTGACATAATTTGAACTGGTAAACTGTTGCATATTACTAATGACTGTATGGATGGCCTGTCCCAATTTGACTTTGCTTATGGATGTGAACTTCACAAGGTTCCAACTGGAATGAAGATTATTCACATCAAAGAATATGATTGTTTCCTCAGAGGGTGGGGTTGATGTAAGTTGGCAGACTAGAAACTGGAAAAGCAAATTAGGAGGGGGAAAGAATTGAAGTGTTTGGCTTACAAACTTTTATGTGTGCTGAAATATACTCAAAGGATATAGGTATAGGTGTTACTTAACTATAATTGTTAGGCATAGGACAATTTTGTTTAGTTCACTTATAGAATGTTATGTTTAAATGAGTGTAGCACATATTGAATTGTGTGCATTTTAGTTTTGTCCTGTCAGATGCAGATATGGTTTTATTAATCTTGGTTTGAAAATTTTATATGACTAAGTTATGTGAAAATGTCAGATTGCAAGGGGTAGTCTTTGGTAGTTACATAATCTGGTGTCAATTTGGGACTGGAGAGGATTAACAGTGAAGGGGTGGAGTCTGCACTGCCAATTAGTTTCTAACCAGTGATGGCTCTTATGGCATGATCTTCCCAGAGAATTCTGGGAAAACTCTGGTATTTCCTCAATGGAGGCAGGAGAAACTCTCTCTCGCTATTTCACTTTTTTGGAGACTGTACTGCAATGTTGTCTCCCTCTGAGAAATCAGTGAGGAGAAGTCACATACTCTCATACTGCCAGAATCCTGGGCTCAGAGAAGCACGTGGAGATCCCTTCGAGATGTTACAGCCCCACTGGGTCCTGCAAACTTCCAGTCACTGGACTGCAATCATTCTACATTCAGCTTCATTTCATGTGTTTCATGAGTCTAAAGTGGACTTCATAGATTGGTATCAGACATATGAGTTAAGATCAGACTTATATGCTTGGAGTAGACTGGGTTGGGATGCTTTCTGAATGTACATTTATCCTTTATATAAAACTCTTGTACACATATATGTGTCTATGAATTTGTCTCTATGGTTGTGTCAGTCCGGGTAGACTACAGGAACAAATTTCAGAGACACGCATATAGGTATAAGGAAAGGGTTTATATACAAAAGAAATGTGACACTAAGAAGGCATCTCAATCCAGTCCAGTGCAAAGTCATAAGTCCAATAATAACCCATATACCCGAAATCAGTCTATAATGTCTGCTTCCAACTCAGGAAGTCACAGGTCAGTGGGTGCAGAATTCTGGCGCTGGCAGGGGCCTCCCCATGGCTCCTCACTTCCAGGGTTCAGTGGCATCAACAGCATGCCACTCCAGCTTCAGAGGTCTGGCTCCATCAGGGCAAAGCCCTGATGTGGTCTCTCTGCTGGCTCCTCCAACTTCTTTGAGGCTGCATCTTGTCTCTTCCATGATTAATCGTCTCTGAGACTAACTCCCAACAACTGAGGAAGATATCTTCACCTCTTCATGAGGGAAATACTGTGAGATTTCCCAGGGGTCTCAGGTGAAAGCCATGCCCACACAGAGGCCTCCTCAGCTACTCAATGGCTTTCTCCTGATTAACAGACCAGACTCCACCCCTACATTTCAATGATAAAATTAACATAAGCACCTGACTGCCACAATGGTCTACACAGAATAACACAACTAGTATATCATAACAGATGCTGGATTATATAAAGTGGACTGTGGCATGGGATTGGATGATGGTATATTAGCAACCTACAGTACACAGATGCCTTCAATTTGCTTTCTGAAAGTGAAAGTGAAGGTCTTACTGATGAAGATCAAGGATGACAGCTTTCAGTTTGGAATACAACTCAATGAAAAGAAGGTCAAAATACTCACACCTGACTCAAGAGACGACATTGCGGAAAATGGAGATGAGATTTCAATTTTCAAAGATTATATCTTGCTGGCATCCACAATCAGCAGTCATGGAAGCAGCAGTGAAGAGCTTCATAGCACTGTGAAATCTCTTGCCTAGGATGTCTTCAGAGTATTTTAAGGCAACAATGCTACTTTCAGGACTAAAGGACCCCTCACACAACCCATGGTATTTTAAAATGCTTTATATGCATGTGAAAGTTGGATATCAGACAAGAAAGACGACTGGAGAATTGATACATTTGCATTTTGCTGCTGGCAAAGAAAATTGAAAGTATCCTGGATTATCAAAAGAACACATAATTTTTTTCATAAGAAATATGGCCAGAGGGTTTCCTAGAGGCAATGATGTCAAGATCTACATGTCAAGATACATTGGACATGTTATCATAAGAGTTTACTCCCTCATAAGGCATGTGCTTGGTGAAATAGAAGAAAATAGAAGAAAATTTAAAAAGGTGAAGGCCTTCAAAGAAATGTATTGGCAGATTGGCTGTAAGGTTTTGGACAATTGTGAGGTTGGTGGAGGACCATGAAGCAATTTGTTCTGGTGTGCATAAAGTCACTGTGGTTTGGAAATGAAAGGAGTGCACATGAGAACAACAGATTGTTCAAGAAACTCTGGTGGCCTAGTGTGTTTTACTTTGGGCATGGGTCCTAATGGGTTTTACCTTGGATCACTAACAAGAGTTTGATACACCAGCATCTCCAAGAAAGAGAGACAAGTCTTTCAATTCTTGTAAAATGTTATATTCTTGGAAACCGAAACAGAAAGGTACATCCTTTCCTATAGACACACAATGGGTCAGAACTGATGTAATGTCAATAAAATATTCACTACTATAAAATATTCTAACTCCATTTACTATGAGTTATTGTTTATATCTCTAAGGATGCTTTTAAACTATATATAGTTGCCTATGTTCCTTTTAGCTTTTATCCCATAGATTCTAACTCATAGCCCCACATTTTACTCCAGAACAAAACACCACTGAGCCCTGCACCATTCTCACAGCTGTAATAATGTGTGAATCAATTTGTGCATCCATTTTGTCAATTTATTTCTTTGAGGATTATCATCTTTCTTATTGACTGTCTGCTATACCAAGTCTGACATATACTCTTAATCCAGTCACCCCATCTCTCTTCCAGAATATGTTGAGTTTTAGGCTTACTCAACTTTTAAAAGACTAGAATGAGAGAAGGGATGCTATTTAAAATTATTTGATTTTTATTGTGCTTACTGTTAACACAAACATATTAGAAGATAGAGAATTTATAAAATTAATTCAGTGAAATATAGTAACTTTGATTTAAGTTCTATATCATGTTTGACCTACAGAATTATATTCAATGAAATAGCCTTTAGAATTCTGGATGATAATGCTTATCTCTAAAATATGTGGAAAATATTACCATGACACTATTGATAACATTGGTCATGTTGTCTTAGTTTTATTTTTAATATACAGACAAACTGATCTTTAATGTTCTCTTTGGAAAAGTGGTCTTGAAAGAAAATCCAGATAGCCACTGATAGCACCCTGCAGCAGTAGACTGGATTCTCACAACAGAATTTTTTGAAATGCCTCATTCTGCACCTTATGAAAAGTTCCTTCCCTGATTCCTATTGCAGCACCAACTCAAGTGATCTGCAAGAAACCCAGTCCTCATTGTGTCAACTTTCCTCAGCCATGAAATGGGAAATATACATGCAAACATTTCCCCCAAATAATTTGATATCCTAAAGAGGCCAGATATCAAAGAATGTTGCTAGTTTAAGATATGCTACTGTTGTTGTCAGGTGGAGTAACGTTGGGTCTGACTCACAGAGATCTTATGTGCCATAGAATAAAACACAGTCCAGCAATGTGACCAACTCACAATCTCGCCCCATGTTGATCGATCTCATTGATTTTCTTTTTCACTGATTCTCTACTTTTCCAGGCATAAGGTCTGACCCAGGAATTGGTCTCCAAAGTGTGTCAGTTGAAATTTTTCAAGGTAGATTTGTTTCCCACCCCCGGAAATCCATGTTTTTTTTTTCAATATTTTACATGAATACCTCAATTCAAATGCCACGATGCTTATCCAATTTCCCTTTTTCACAACACACCCTTCCCACACATCTTAGCAATGGAAAAACAGCTGTTGAGAGGAAAAATTGAAATCTAGAAGGAAAAAGTGGATCTCTAAAACATTATTTTGCTCTCAATTGATATACAGTGGAGAGATTCAAAGTCAAACTTAAAAGATAAAATTACAAAAACTATATATAGCCTTAACATTTTGTTTTGGTATACATTTTCTAAATATTATGAAAACCTAGAATGAATATAAATAACTTTGATATCCACAAAAGTATCTATCTATCTATTTATCTATACACAAAAAATAAAATAAGTAAAATCAGTAGGACAATATGGAAAATAAAAATACTTTTCAAACAGAAAAATGTCCACATATCTATCAATTATGGGAAATTCTATTTCTCTAACTCAAAGACCAATCGCCCAAACTCAAACTCACTGCCTGAAAAATCAATTACAACTAATGTCAACACTAGAAGTCAGGGTTGAACTGCACTCATCCATTTTCAAGAGTGTAATTCTTTACAGAAAGAGAAAACCTCATAATTCTTCCAATCTAATCCATTAATGACTGGGAAGATGCAACATAGGTAAATATGACACATAGCTTTAAGACATAAGAATGTCAATACTTACACAGCTGGGATGTACCTTACTTTGGCAGAACATTTAAGTAAATACAATTATGCCTTACTGATGTGACTCCACATGTGGGTAAAAGATATAATATAACATAAATCTAGTAAACTGAGATTTAGAATGGCTAGTGAATCTCTGGATTAAGGAGTAAATAAATACAAAAATTCCACTCTTATAAGAGGCAGTGTTCCTTAAGTGATCTATTTGAATTAAATAAAACAAAATGAATTTTCTTTCTCCTTATATTTGTTACAATTAATTGAAATGCAGGTTACAGTATGCACGAATATCCATATTAATTATGGATTCAGCTTCATGAAACAGTCATATTTATAGGAGAACTACTTGTATCATTTGCAAATAGAACCACCTATCTGTCTTGAATGTTACTGGGTTTTTCAATTCAAGATTTTATTAGTTCATATTTATCTATATATGAAAATAAAAGAGATAACTAAAACTTTTAAAACTATATATAAATTACCTCAAATTTTAGCATAAAGCTGTTTAATGGAAAGCTGTGTTCAGGGTACTGTAGACAGGCATTCTAAAGGTGACTCTTAAAGATATTACTATAGGAGACTCAACATAGGAACATGGATAACATTGTAAATAGTACATTCTAGTTCCAGCTCTCAGCTCTACCAGCCTGTACCAATTGGAAGACTGTTAGATTCACAAAATCACATTATTAGTATCTAAACTAGACATCATATGCAATATTATTATACTTTATCTCTCCAAATAATTATTTTTAATATACAGCTTGTCAGAAGTAATGATCCAATAATAGGTGTTTATATGTATGATGCATCTCTTTTTCTCCTTGAATGTAAAACTGTCATCTGCCTTTCTTGGCGGTACACCAGATATTTTTTATTATCTCTGCTATTAAATCATGGACTTAAAAGGTTTAACATTAAGTCACCAGTTAGAATTCTGAAATAAATAGAATTTGTTATGATGTGTTTCTCACTGTATTAGCTAAAAATTATAGCATACATGAACATAAAATGCAAACATATTAAGATACACAGGAGCACAAAGTACAGGCATATTGAAATAAATGATGACAGATATACAATGAAAACACGGTACAATAAAAAGTGTAATTTTGACAAAAACTTCCTTGTATAGAAATAAACCAAACAACCTCACATACAAAAATACAGTTTTATAAAAATAACCTCATTAAATATCTCACTTAAAAATGTATATGAGAACAAAATGCCAACCAAAACACTACCAATAAAGTACATGTTGTCTCATAGTTACCACAATGGGTTTTTGAAATTGTAAATCTTCATGTGAGCAGGTAGTCTGATCATTCTAGTAGTACAACCAACTAATCTTATGGTTAACAGTCCAAAACTAAGCAGATGGCACCATCAAGTAATTTGGATCAGGAAACAACGTTTTGGATGAGTGAGTCAAAATTAATGAGAGTGGATCAACTTGAGTAAAAATAGTCACTATATTAAAAAAAAGTAAAAATATATGACAAGTATTGTTATTTGTGGAAATTAACATATAACATGATTTTTGTACAATTTATAAATTAAGAAAAATATAGCTCAAGATATCTGAGTTTTAAACAAACCTTTATGAAAAAAGAAAATACATTATAATATGATTTAATCTCCTAGCATTATTATTTATGGACAATATTATGGGATTGTCAAAATTGCACACCAGATCTAATATGTACACATTGTACTTTATACTTTTAAAAAATGCCTAATAGAAATTGTGTTAGTCTGGGTAGACTAAAGGAACAAATTCATTGACACGCATATAGATATAAGGAAAAAGGTTTATATACAAGAGGAACCAGACATTGAGCCCAGTCCAGTTCTAAGTCATAAGTCCAATATTAACCCGAATATGCGCGAAATCAACCTACAAAGTCTCCTTCCAACTCATGAAGTCACAGGTAAGTGGCCAGAATCCTGACGCTGGCAGGGGTCTCCACATGGCTCCTCACATCCAGGGCTCAGTATCTATCAATAGCAGAAGCAACTCATCGCTGGCAGAGGTCTCCATGTGGCCACACCAGCTTCAGAGGTCCGGCTCCATCAGAGCAAAGCCCTGTGGTCTCTCTACCGGTTCCTCCAGCTTCTCAGACGCTGCCATCTTGTCTTTTCCATGATTCATCATGTCTGACACTAACTCCTAACAACTGGGGAAGATAGCTTCTAATCTTAATGAGGGAAATATTGCAAGATTTTCCAGAAGTCTCAGGAGAAAGCCATGTCCACATAGAGGCCACATTGGCTACTCAATGGCTATCATTTCAATCATAAAATTAACATAAGCACATGACTGCCACAGTAATAATTCATTGAATTTTTAAAATTATTTTTAAATGATTAAGTTCTGTTTTTCATATACCTCTCCTATTTATCAAATAACAAACTATATCAAATTTTTAACTTTATTTGAATGTCAAAGTTCAAGATTATGTGATTGAATTGTTCTTTCAACTAAAATGAAAAAGCACGTGAACACACCGAAGGAACAACAAGTCTTTAAGGGAACTTAGAATATCTAAAAAACATTCTAAAGAGAGCACTCTTGATTTCCTTGTTCCTCAGGCTAAAGATAATTGGATTCACCAAGGCGGGCACTACAGAGTAGAACACAGATGTGAGAAAGCTTTGAAGGGCTGATACACTTGAGTTGGAGCCCAAAGCAGCAAATATTCCAGAGACTAGAAACAAAATAACTGTAGCTAGCTGTGGGGAGCAGGTGGACAAGGCTTTGTTTCGGGCTTCCGTAGATTTCATCCGGACCACGGTAGAAAATATGTTCACATAGGAGGTGAGTAAGACAGCAAAGCAGACTAAGAGAAAGCCAGAACTGACTGCTAGAGTCACTGTTTCAGAAAACTGCACAGACCGGCATGAAATGCTCAGTATTTGAGGAACATCACAGAAAAACTGGTGAATGACATTGGATTTTGTGAAGGGAAGTCTGAAAAAGGTTCCTGTGTGGATTGCTGAATACACCAGCCCACTGGCCCAAGAACATCCTGAGATCTGTATGCACAGCCATGGGGTGATGATGAGCTGATAATGCAGAGGGTGACAAATGGCCACATAGCGGTCATAGGACATGGCCACAAGAAGGAAAAATTCTGTGGCTGCAAATAATATAAACAGGAAAACCTGAGTCACACATTCTTTGAGAGAAATCAATTTGCTGTTCATCAGGGAATTTAAAACCAATTTGGGAACAGTTACTGAAATACAACAAAAATCTATGAACAATAAGTTGGCTATAAAGAAGTACATTGGGAAATGAAGGTGCATGTCTGTTACAATGACAGTAATAGCTAGAAGATTTCCAGCCACAGATTCCAGATAAATCACTAGAAAAAGCAGACCTTGAAAGACTTGGAGCTCCCGAGAGCTTGTGATATCCATAAGCAGGAATTCTGTGAATATGGTGAAATTGCTCATTCTGCTTACACACTATTTTCTTCCTGTAAATAAACTATAAAAATTAAAAAGTTATGCAAACTACCAAAATGGATATTGTGCCTAGTCTCATAAAACATTAAACATCTGAAGAAATCTTTTCCACTGTTTTATAATATTGTTTTCTTTTTGAAAACAGATTTTAAAAGTAGCAAATTTAGTACAGCGTTAAATGAAGATCACACATATGTTAATGTAAACATAAATATATTTATATAAATTTATCTATTTCAATTAACTTTCTAATTTCATTAAAAACCAAAATATAAAATACTAAAATAAAAATGAAACAACCATACCTGAACACAAAGATTGAAGCTTTATTTTTCTGTGGTATTATTATCAATCATATAATTCACTGATGAAAGGCAAACCCCCTTCTATTTTAAATCTCTTTAATGAAAATCATCTCTAGGAGTTTAGCTTTGTCATGGTGTCATCTTTTGTCTAAATCATAAGAAATGATATTTATGACTTTCAGTGATGACAATTCTATTTTGAAATATGTTGCTTAAGCTATATCTTTAAATCCTCAGGGGCTAGAGTAATCTTCAGGGAAAGCTATTAATTTCAGATTCCAGAAAAGATAGAGTCTTCAATGACTATTTCCTATTTATATTCTGACCCATCCATTGAGATTAACTAGAGTCATTCATTTGAATTTTTTAGTATATTAAAATATTTATTAATATAAAGCAAAATGCTGTAATACTTCACACTGTAACCCTGAGTGGTGTAAAACTACCATCACTGGGGCTTAATGGTTGAATGCGGGACTGTGGCCCACTGGTTTGGCAGTTCAAATCCAGCAACAGCTCTACAGGAGCAAGGCTGGGTCTCCCACTCCCACCAGAGGGCAGTGATGCTAAAAGAAAAAAAATCATTTTCCTTAACAAATGAGGAGCGTCTTGTCCTATGCAGATCATGGGAATGACATAGAGACTCCAGGAGGTGGGCCTTCCCCCAAAACAAGCAGCAATCTACAGCACACAAACAGCAACAGACAGTAAGGATCAGTGTCCAGTGTTCTGGGGTACTGTACCTTCAGACCATAGCTTGCACCCTTGTTTTTGGTTTTTTTTTCTCTAATAGATTATTTATTCAGCCATTTTAAAAATACACATAGATCACTTTCTAGTGCCCACTTGATGAATGAAAGACAAAATTCACAAAGTAAAATCAAAGATCCCGATCTTTTGATTACATTTCACTTAGTCAGACAATAGTTTGGGTTTACAGGGTCTTTTGTATTGTTTTGTTCTTTTAAAAATCATTTTATTAGGGGCTCTTATAACTCTTATATACATCCATCTATCCACCCATCCATGCATCCATCCATCCATTCACTGTTTTGCACATACGTAGCCATCATCATTCTCAAAACATTTTCTTTCTACTTGAGCCTTTGGTACCAGCTCTACATTATTTTCTGCTTCCCTCCCACATCTTCCCTCACAAACCCTTGATAAGAAAACACTTGTAAATTCTTGTAAACACAGCTTAGGAATTGATGCTTATGGGCTTAAGGCTGTTTGTTTACTTATCTAGTTCATTAATAGAATTGGCTTAAGTGCAGAGGTTTGGGGACCAAAATGGTTATTTGTTTAATAAAAGTTTTGGTGACACTACTAGTTGCTGAGTAACTCTACTTTATGGCTCCTCCATAATTTATTGAGCCAATCATCTTCCCACTTTTAAATGATATTTATTGTACTTTTGGTGAACATTTGCACAGCAAAACAAGGATCCATTTTATAATTTCTATGCAAAACATAATGTGCCATTGTTTTACAATATTTTGACATTCTGATTACTTACCATATATACTTGAGTATAAGCTGAGTTTTCCAGCACATTCCTTTTTTTAAATCATTTTATTGGGAGCTCATACATCACAATAGATATTTACATAAACTGTGCCAAGCCCTCATTTGAATTTTTAAAGAAAACATTTGAGGAATGTCACAGAATTTGAATTTTTAGAGAAAACATTACAATAGAGTGGTTATAAAGCAAGAAATAGAGAAGGTTTCCTAAAATAAATTCTAAGTGAATTTTCTTATGTCTTGATGACAACATCAAGCATTCTTAGGAAAGATATCCTAAGTTATAGAGTATTATAAACTAAAATACTAAATAAATATATTGAAGTATGTGTGTATGAATGATATGAGAAACAATTTCCTCTACTCTCTCTTCCTCAGACTCATCTGGGAAAGTAGAAAAAATAGAGTGGGGAATCCTCCCCTGTACTTAATTTGAGACTAAATACAGCCATGAAAGATTGTAAGACATTCTTTCATGCTTTAATTTTCCCCTGTTTTGGAAAAAAAAATCTCAAGTTTCATTACAAATCTCTATCAAACCATTATTTCAAAGGTGGTATGAACATAGTATATCCATGTAATATGATGTCTCTTGGCCCGATGATCCAGCATGAGTTTTTTCTTGGTCTGAGGAAACTTACTTTGCTGGGACATATTGGCATAGTGTCTTTTGATCCAATCACTTGATTGTACTTTTAGCATTTGTAAATAGTACTTGATATGCAACACTCAGTCCAATATCAATGCCTATATCTTTAAGGATCTATTTGTGGGGTGGCTGGGGTCATTTTTCCAATATAATTGATTTTTCAACTATACACACAGCTTCTATCCCAAGGAATCTTCTCTGCAGCCATAAACAATATTTATCTTCCTTGCTGGCAAATAGCATTTATTTTTGCTTCAGAGCGTATTAGAAGGATTCAGCTTATATCTGTTTTGCTACAGTACCTGCATGGCCATTCATCTCACAGACCTAATTGACCACATCAAGGAATTGTACCAACATAACCCTTAGCTAGACTACTAATGTTCTGAGAGAGGAAGAGGTCTCTCTCTGTGTGTCTCTTTCTGTTTCTGTCTCTCTACCTTCCCTCTCTGCCAATATAAAGATATGTTGATTTTTTATTACTTCAGGGGGTAGAAAAGAATTAGGGCATTGCTGTAGGCAAATGGTTTCTATCTTTGATGCAGGTGGGGAAGGTTCTTATGACATATGGGGTTCATACCAGACAAGAGTTCAGATGTCTTGAAATTCATGTTGCCTGGTTCCAGAATTTCCTCAGGACAGGGACTTGGGTTTCCAAAGATATGCTTTTCTCCTGGCTGCTTTTTTTATGGTAGTCTGTGTAATCATGTACCAACAGCTTATCTGCCTGTTGATATCTTATAACACCAAAACACCAATCAAGTTTTAACTTCAGATTGATGATATCAGATGCCCCCTCTAATTAACACCTCCAAACTTCTTCATCATAGCAAACAATGCATAATCCTTGTGAAACTAGCAGCAAAATGTACTAATTCAGGAAACTCTAGTTTTTCAAATGTGGGATTAATAACAAAAGACAGAAGGCAGAATTCATAACACACAGAAAAGAAGAGGAATAGGTCATCAAGTCTCACATCAAAGATGTTAGTCTGGGTAATCTATGGACACAAATTCAGAGAAACTCATATATGTATTAATGAGAGTTTTACATAAAGAATAAGTGTACCTTAAGAAAGTATCCCAACAAAGTGCTGTTTTATCCCATAAATCAAACTTTATACCATATGTCCAACAGCAATCAGCAAAGTCCTCCTCAATCTCACAAAACACACGTAATGATGCCAACTCAATCTCACAAAACACACGTAATGATGCCAACTACAGGAGTAAAGCCCAATCAGTGAGCATGTTTGCATTTCAGTGCTGGCTGGGATCTCCATGTGGCTGCTCCAGCACTCAGGGCACATCAGGGTAGATCCTTGTGGCTTCTCCTAAGGGTTTCTCTCAGGAAGTGAGCCTAGCCAGCTGAAACAGGGAACTGGCTAAGGCAACTGCACACTGGTAGGATCATAATAGAGCAAGAGACCTGAGAATTTTAAAGATGAGGCTCACCATGTCATTTATATCTCTGCCCTCCAGCAAGGTGACCTTCAAAATCCTTACTTAGAGCAGATGGTGCAAGGTTCACTGTCACCAGGAGGGTTCTCTACCAGGCTGTTTGGCCTTCTGATGCCCACTGATGTTTGGCAGTCTGGATGCCATGTACACCCAATCTTGTTTCCTTTCTGTTGCTTATTCCTAATGCAGTGGGCACGTACAGCTTTTGTCCTTTTGTGACTGATTAATTTAATTGAGCATAGTATCTTCCATATCCCTCTACATCATAATGTATAGTATTTCATTGTGTGTGTATATCAGATGCTTTTAATCCAATTTCCTGCTGATGGCAGTTTAGGCAGTTTCCAGTTTCTTGCTATTGTGACTATACTACAATGAGCATGAGTAGCGCAAGTCCATTCTGTTCTTGATCTTGTTCTTATTTCTTTAGCATATGTGTCCACTAATGGCTGTGTTGGGTCTTATGTTATTTAAATTGTCATCTTGTTTGGGAATCACCATATCGTTTTCCCCAGTGAACACACACATATATATTATATAACATATATAAATTATATAACACATATAAATTATACACACACACACACACTTATGCCCATCATCAGGAAATAAGAGCTACAATCTCACCACACAGTCTCCAGCATTTGTTGGTTTCAGTTTTTGTTTTCTTTTTTTTAATTGGAATACAGTTTTGAGTTTTGAAAATACCTAATAGTTATTTTGGTTTGCATTTCCTGAAAGGCTAGAGAAATGGAGCATTTCTTCACGTATTTATTAGCCATTTGATTGTCCTCCTTTGTGAAACATCCGTTCAGATGCTTTTCCCACTTTTTTAGAGGGTTGCTTATTTTTTTCTTGTTGCAGTTTTGGAATATACTGTAGATTTTAGTTATTAGTACTATATCTGTTAGGCTGTTACTAAATTTCTTTTCCCAATTTTTGGGAGCTTTTTTTAATCTTTTAATGAAGCATTTATATGCACATAAATGTTTTATTTTTAATAGTTCTCACTCATCTATCTTGTCTACGTTATCTATAATGGCCTGTGACCTACCTGCACTAGAACACTTAGATCTGCCCCAAGTTTTTCATTGATGATCCTGATAGATTTGGGCTATATTAAGATCATTAATCCACCTTGAGTTGTTGTGCCTGGGTCAGATATGGATCTTGTTTTACTCTTCTGCTGCTAGATATTCAGTTTTCCCAGCACAATTATTCAAGAGAGCATGTGTTTTCCATTTAATGTTTATTGGGACTTTTAAAAAACCAGTTGTCTTTAAAGTGTTGAAAAGCAAGGATGTTAACTTGAGGATTCACCTAAGCCATGGTGTTTTCAATACCTTACCTGCTACATGTCAGCTAGCAATAAATAAGGATCTTTGAAAAGAAAATGCATTTGAAATAAGATGCTTAGAAAAAATGTTGACAAAAGTATTATGGAAGCAGAAAAAACCCTAAACAAATCTCTTATAAATAGTAAAGTTAGAATGCTTGTTAGAAGCAAGAATGGTGAGACTTTATCTTGCATAATGTAGGCATGTTATCAGGATAAACCAGTCTCTAGATACAGTGGTTCTCAAGCTTCCTAATGCCGTGATCCTTTCATATGTTGTTGTGACTCCCAAACATAAAATTGTCTTCATTGCTACTTCATAACTGTGATTTTGCTACTGTTATGAATAATAATGTAAATACCAGATTTGTACAGTGAATTTTCATTGTTACAAATCAAGAATAATTAGAGCACAGTGATTAATAATGGAAACAATATGTACTGCTGTATTGTAAAATATTTATTTCTAATAGCAAATAAATGAAAATTTGTCAGGAAGTATGCTGCAGCATGGGGTAATAGCCTGATATAGCAGCAGTAAGCTGCACTGATACATTTTCTACAGTATGCATCAAAAGCCAACATCAGACTGAGCTCTGGCGGTGCAGTGGTTGTGTGCAGGACTGCAGCCCACAGGATTGATGGTTCAAATCCAGCAGCAGCTCTCCAAGAGCAAGGCTGGGCTTCTTACTCCCACCAGGGCAAAAAAAAAAAAACAAAAGAAAAAAGAAAATCAATCTCAGTGCAAAGGTTCTCACCAGATCAGAAATTCTGAGGGCAGTTTTTGTAAGAGCACAATGAAGATCCTCTTCCACAGCAAGCCTTACATCTGCATTTAGACTTGATAACCAAGAAGTTGGAAAACCCTGTTGCACAAAGGTATGTTGTTAGAAATGGAAGAAGAAGGCAGAACCCTGTCTCAGACAGAATAGCCTATGATTGCAAACACTTGACCCAGAATTCTGGAGAGAAATCAGTTCCCACTGCAACACTGTTAAAAAGTTCAATGAATTCTTCTGGTGCTGATTCAGGAATAGTTTCCACTTTGACTGTGAATAGACTTCTTGGCAATGCAAATGCAAATGAGGTAGATTTGGAAAGTAGAATGAAATAGCACCTGCAAGCTTGTGCAAGTGTTCTTTCACAGAAATTATCATCGTAATCCCTTTGTCTGCTCTAATGTCATGCTCCTCACAGTAAGTAGATAAGGTAGGCAACATGCAAATTTTATTTTCATCCAACAGGTTTTGGCAAAAGCTGAAGTTTAATTTGGAATGACTAGATCTTTTCAGAAAAATTGAGGCCTGTTGCATTTGGTCCTTGTAGTGATGAATTTACCTCATTCAAGAAGACAAATGTGTCAATCAGTAAGCTATTTTCTGCAGCTCACTTTTGTCACTGAAAAATGCTTCAACTGGAAGTCTTGCTTTCTGATTAAAAATTCTCCGAGTTCATCAGTAATCTCAAAAATATGTTTTGAAACGTTTTCTTCTGACGACCATTTCTCTTCAATTTGAAATAGCAGAACATTATTTGGCACATCCAACCGTTGCATGCTTGTGAAAAAGTTGACTGCTGAAAGTGCTCACTTTGACAAAATTGACAGAACTTATGACGCTTTTCTTTACTTCTTGTAGCTCTTGTGGCCCCATATTCCTGGCTAACCTTTGCTGTTGAATCATGCAGTGAGTCACGATGACTTTTGGTGGTTCAGTCAGTACCAAACATTGAAATCCACACTGACAGCCTGACATAGCTGGAGCACCATCTGCGCAAATATCATGAAGCTTTCCCAAGATATCTTATGCAGTGTCAGAAATAAACCAACTATGTCAAATGAATCGCCTGCAGCAGTTGTCGTTTCAAGAGGTCTGAAAAAAAAGAAGGCCACCTTTAAAGCTGTCATCATTAATATACCTCACATAAAGCAGTAACTGTGAGCAGTTTGCAATATCTATGAATTCAGCAAGCTGGATGCTAAACATTGGAAATGTAGCAGATTTAACTTCCCAGGTTACCTAATCAAGAATATTAGCAGACATGCCATCTATTCTTCTGTGAACAATGCTACTATCTAAGAAAATTGCACTCAATTTCATAGCAAATTTGTCTATGATCAGAATTTAACAATGTCTGTGGACACTGGCAATAATAGTAAATCCTCAGTAAGGGTGTGAGGTTGCATAGTTCTGGTGATTTTGAGTGCCACCAAATATGAAGCTTCAATGTCTGCTATGTTTTGTTTGTGGTACTTGCCACCAGTGTCAAGTCTGACTTTCTTGAGTCCACCAGCTTTGCTTCTAAAATAGCACCAATGCTTACTGTCAAAATGACAATTATTTTGTTCGGCTTCATAGATTCAGCTTATAGAACTTTACAACAAATAGGACATTGTGGTTTCTCAATTTCTGTAATTACTGAGGCAAAATCACACTGTAAAAATCCTCACTATATTTTCTTTTCTTAGCATTCTCCTCTTTATCATATATTGTCATAGGATGATTTGTTAAGGAAAACAATATATGTAGCAATGGCTTTAATAATACAAAAGGTGATACATGGCACATGTCATTCAATACAGTTCATTAAAGTTCCTATTTTTTTTTACCATTCTCTGCGTATTTTCTTTTACATATCTGTAACTTTCACAAGGGGACAGTATTCCTATCAGCCACAACTGAATATATGAAGATCGATCAGTATCCAGATTAAGTTCCAATGGTACACATATTTTTGTTTTAGTAGTATTTAGTGATTTTACAGTATATGATTTTACGTTTACCCAGTAATTATACTTCATGAAGTGCCATTTTACTTCCAACACTGCTGCTTTCAACACAGTAGTTGCTTTTAACAGAGTAGCTGCTTTCAACACAGCCCTTTAATCTACACAGTAACTTGTCTCTGCCCAAATGTGACTGGTCTGCATAAGTACATTATGATGCCAACACTATCACATATGTCTGTATTTCTATGTGGTGCATAAGATAGGGTTGGTGTGGTGATGTCATCACAGTGGATAATTATGTGGGCAAAGCTGCATGTGGGCAAACCCATCCGGAGATAGAGGACTGATGTTTTGTTTCCTGAGACCATTAGAAATATGTGTCTTTTCTATAGTTTTAGGTTACTCCTGTGAAAGAATTCTTTGACTTTGTGTTAGTCCTGGTAGACTAGAGAAGCAAAATTCACAGACATGCATATGCATCTAAGGGAAAGGTTTATATAAAAGAGCAACTGTACATCAAGAAAAATCCCAGACAAATCTAGTTCAAGGTCATATGTTCAAGGTCAATAGCCCATATGTCTGATAGCAATCCATAAGTGCTCTTCAGATTCACCAAGCACCTGTAACAACACCAGGACAATCACAGGCAGAGTCTTGTGTATCCATTAGTGATAGAATCATCTCAGCACTGGCAGGTGACTCTTTGTAGCTTCTCAAGCATCTCAGCATTGGCAGGAGTCTCTAAGTTGCTTTTCTGACTTCAGAGGTCTGGTTCCATCAGGGTAAGCCCATGTGGCTTTTTCTCATGGATGTCTTACAGGGAGTCCACCTTGTGGTTTTTCAGTAGAGCATCTCCAAGGGACTGAGTTGTAAATCTCTCACCTCCAAGCGGGAAATATGACTGGATTAACCAGAGTTCTCAGGAGAAAGCTGTGCCCACACAGAGGACTCATTGGCTATCTCCAGATTGACAGGTTAGACTCCAGCTCAACACTCATAATCCTGAAATTGACCAGAGATTACATACCTGCCACAGGCCCCCAAAGGGGTTGTAACCCACAGGTTAAGAATGGCTATCATAGAAGATAAAAACATGTTGCATATGCAAAAATTGAACAAAATCCTGCTTATAAACTGCTAGGTAATTGAAGTACTGCTAGGTAATTGAAGTATAAAAGAGATTATGAAAATATCAAGAATAAGGAATAAACATGTGCATCATAAAATCTCAATAGAACTAATTGAAATTTGAAAGTGGCAATATAAAACTAGCAGAGGGTACTCCAGCAATTTGAAAACCTAATAAAACAAATTACCTAAATTAATGCTGATTGATGGATCACATTCTAAAATATACCGTATGTTAAGACATAAAGCAAGTTTTAGTAAATTAAAAATTTGGTTTTACTTTTAATTGTGAATAAGGTGGGGGTTTCAATTTTAGTTCATTAGTTTTGTATTTAACAACTTCAACCACATTTCTAACATCCTGACAGATTATCCAATTCTCACTTGCGTTTCTTTTCTCTTGTCCCTCTTGTAGAACAATATCTTCCTCTTTATCCAAATTAAGATATCTCCCCTTATTCCTCAGTTAGGATACGATTGTCTACTGAAAACTCATAGGAAAGCTCCTGCCTTGGAAATATGTTCATTTATGTCTGCTTCGTAGTGTCAGTTTGAAAACAAAAACTAGTTGATATAGCATCATTAGAACATTATTAGAAATTAGATATTAGCATTATTAGAAATGTCAGATTATTAGAACAAAGTGCAAACATTTAGTTTTAAAATGATTGAAATCTGGAGTGCTCTTATGTATACTATGCATGCTCTGTTCTAGCAGTTTTGTAAGGTACAAATGGCGTCGTGACAGTGTATGTGTGGGGAGGTACACCTTAAAGAACTTGAGGGATGTTGTGAGTTTCATCAGTCCTGTTCTGCACCTTAGCTGGTTCTTCCCTTCCTTATGACCCTTCTGTGGGTGGATGTCCAATTGTGGATAGATGGGCTTTGGGTCTCTACTCTGACCCCACCTCATTCTCATTGATATGATTATTTGTTCTGGGTTATCTGATGCCTGATACCTCTTCCCTTCAACTCCTTGTGATCACGCAGGTTGGTATGCTTCCATGTGGGCCTTGTTGCTTCCCTTCTAGTGGTCACAGTTTAACTTTAAGCCTACAAGACCCCAGATGCCATATCTCCTAATAGCCAGGCACCATTAGCTTTTTTTTTTTTTTTTACCACATTTGCTTATGCCCCCATTTTGACTGCAGCAATTGTTGTGGGAAGGTGAGCATAAGAAAATGTCAGGTTATTAGAACAAAGTGCTCTTCTGTGTGGGAGGACTTAAGCAGAGGCTCAATGTCCATCTGTTACCTTTATACTTAACATAAAAATATATGCATATGAACTTATATCCCTATAATTATATGTTAATATAATTTCCATATATATGCATATATTTAAGCCTTTATAAAATGCCATTTGCCTCCTAGTTCTTTCCTCTATTTTCATTTCTTTCCTCCTGCCCCACTATCAAGTTTGATCTCATTCAGCTCTTAGTAATTCTGCTTGGTTACATTGCATTTGATCAGACTTCATTAGATGTTCTTCACCTTCCTCCCCATTGATTTGAGATCTCTTATTGGTCTCTTGTCTCTGGGTTTGTTGGATCCCCTCTCCCTTTCCTCGATCCCCACCCTCTTCCTTGTCCTTCCAGAATCATCAGTTCAGTTGTTCTCACTTTGGGAGAGCTCTTTACACATGGAACTCAGAAAAGATAAACTCCTCTGTCTGGAACAATAATGGGAATAAAGACACCAATAAGGTAGGGCGAAGGTGTGGGGGAAAAAGAGGAGTTGACCACAATAATTGATGAATATCAAATAAATAAAAAAACCTATCAATGTATAAACATTGATCAAGTTCTGATGATATTCATGAAGGATTTAAAATTGCATGGAAGGCATTGGAAAAAGCAATGCTCCAGGAATAGATGGAATATCGATTAAATGTTTTAAATACAAATTGGAGGTGCTCACTTTTCTGTTCCTTGGAATTTTCTGGACATCTACTTAGTGTCAGATAGAGATTAATTTTTACACTCACTCCAGCAAGAAAGGTGTTATAGGAAACAGTGCAAGCAAATTTGTGCTGAATTATGATTTCTATCTTCAAATTGTATTACTCTTTTGTAGGTGATCTACCCATATTTCACCTACCTCATTCTGAGGACCATGAATCTCATAATTATTTAACTTTATGGAGATTCGTATACATAAGGGGATATTATTTAAAATAATTTAAATTTTTATTAGCTTGCTTTCAGACAAAAAATAAGAAGATGCAGAGATATTTCAAAATGTTGATGAAGATACAGATACTAAAGCAAAGTGGTATGGAAGTGTAACACCTTGTATAATCCAAGGATTGTAAGTGATAAGTTCTGATTGTATATAATAAAATCCAAATCCAGAGGAGGGATGGTATCAGAGCTTAAGTTCTGAAAACCCATTTTGCAGAATGCTATGGATGGCATTGGAAGTCCCAAATCCATTTGCAGTAGCCCCACATATATGCTTTTAAAAATATTAATCATTTTATTGGGGTACTCTTACAGATCTTATAACAATCCATAATTCAATTTTATTAAGTACACTTGTAAATATGTTGCCATCATCATTTCTGAAACCTTTTCTTTGACATGAGCCCTTGGTATCAACTCTTCTTTCCACCCCTCTCTCCCTCACCCTCTAAACCTCATGAATCCTTGATCAATTATATATTATTATTGTTATTCTTGATAGCCTATCACAGTTCCTCAAAGTCTTTTATCATTCATGTTAAGTACATCAAATTTCTTCTTGAGAATTTATCAAAATGCAGGTCATACTTTGGCTGTTATGGGTTTGTTTTAATTTTCCTCAACTTCAACCTGAACTTAAATATAAGGAATTTATCTGTTCCATTAAGTGGTTTTAGTTGCTCATATTTTTTTTAATTTTTAATATTTTTTAGTTGCTCATATTTTTGTTTGTCTTTTGGGAGGCATCACTGCTCTCTGGTGGGAGTGGGAGACACAGTTTTGCTCCTGGAGAACTGCTGTTGGATTTGAACCACCAAGCGAGTGGGCCGCAGTCCTTCATTCAATCACTACATCACAGGGGCTTAGTCCTAGTTGCTCATATTGATACCCTATCATCTATTCCCACAGATGCAATCAATTTAATTTCTGTGTATTTCATCCAGAGGGACCCAGGGGTAGCCTTTCACATATTTGATAAAAAGGTACCGCTCCCTTCTCTTTGCTTCCAACTTTTGCACTACAAATACCAGTGCATCTTGATTACATGTTAATTAGTTTCACACTGAAGATATTAGTAAAACTCTTAAGTTTTTCATCACAAGTTTTAGTGGTTGGTGCATAAATTTGAATAATAGTTGGATTGACTGAATTTTCATTTACACTGATAGATACTATCCTACTATCATAGACAATTTTGTACTTCACTATAGATCTTTAACTGTCTTTTTTGATGATGGATAAAACTACTTTCATCTTGAACTTTATATTCTTGCCACAGAAAGCGATATGTTTTTTTTTTGATTTGATACAGTTAATACCAGTTTATTTCAACTCACTCATGCTTAGGATATCAATATTTTTGTTTTCCATCTCATTTTGACATGTCTTAATTTTCTAGATTTATACTTTGCAGATTCCAAAATCTGATTATTAATAAGTGTTCACATCTGTTTATTACTATTTTGAGCCACCTCTCAACGGCTAATGAAAGTACTACAGGCCTTACTCGACCAATGTCATTATGGTCTACTTTCTAAGTCATATTTTGAGTGCCTTCTGAACTTTTCTGCTAGCATCTCTGATAACTTTTGATGAAATCTCATATGCATTGGACAGGTTATTAGGAGAGTCACATTCCTGGAAAAAATGACAGCATTTGATAAAGTACAGTGCCAATGATAAAGAGAAGAGATCCTCAAAGAGAGATTGCTACAGTGACTACAACATCAGGCTCAAACATAACAGCTAAAGCAAAGACGGAATAGGTCAGAGTGATGTGTCTTTCTCGTTCATGTAGGGTCTTTGTGAGTCAGAACTGACCTGACAGCAAGTAACAACAACATGCTATCTCATCGCTTTCGGTCATGTTACACTTCCATTATCAATGTACACTGTGTCTAATAATTTCTTCACTCAATTTGCATTACTCAATAGTGACATACTATATAGTTTCTATATTAAAGGAATTTCAAAGAATTTGTGGAAAAGTGTTATCTTTCTACCACATTTCCATGAACTTTTCACAGCCTCTTCTTCTATGTATAATTTTCAATTTCTTTCTGCTATTAATTGCCAATTTTACTGAATTTTAATTGAGAAAGTACTTAGTATGATTTCAACAAATTTAAATTTATAGAAACTCAAGCGTACCCTTATATATCACCTAACTTGATAATAGAGAACAATGTGTATTGCATCACCATTGTATGAAAAGTGCTGTATCTGTCTGGTAGGTGACTTTTTTCAGTTTTGATTCATATCAAATCTATGTGCTAAAGAACAAAATATTACCCAGTCATCCATCATTCTCACAACCACAGTAACATTTAAAACCATTGTTGTAGACGCTGTGTCAATAAGATCATCCTTATTTCATTGACGACAACTTTACAAAGCATGTAATGCAATTGGACAAAAAGATCCTGCAATACAATTGAGTAGTTGGTCTTGCAATGTGATTGGACAAAATAGTCCTGTAAGACAAGTGGACAGGCTGGCTTAGCCAGAAACACCTCATTTACATAGACCACAGAGTGGGACTACTGTTTTTCATGTTGCAAACATGAAACCTTATAAATAAGTCAAGAAAGAAGGTGAAAGAAGTTATTTGACTGGTTAATAAAGCATTTATAAGCCTTGCACAAGCTGTAATAAAGTTAGTTCTGCACTATCAATCCTGATCTCTGGAGTCTGTGGACGCATTGCTGACTTTATCATCCTCACTTGTCTGCATTCCTGACCCGTTCCTACATTAGGGATGCACATTCTCTCTGGTTTTCAGGTTCCAATACCTTATCTAACAACTATGATAGGAAATGGACTCAACATTTTCATCATTAATTGTGATCTTCAGTTATACACACCCATTTCTTTTTTATTGGAATACCTATCATTCATAGATCTCTGCTACATATCTGTCACTGTTGCAAAATTTGTTTTTAACTTTCTGATACACAGGAGTTCAATATATTATTTTTGTTGTCTTTGACGTGTTTTTTTTTTCTCTCTCATGATTTTTGCTTCTGCTGCAGTAGCTACTCTCATAGTCATGTCCTATGACCAACATATGGCTATCTTCTTGCCATCCACTGCACTATAAAGTCATCATGAATAGAGGGTCTGGTGGGCAAATGGTGTTAGCTGTATTAGTGGGGGAGGAACTGTCATGGAGTTACCTACACTACAGCAACATTTTCTATAACTCTTTTTTTTTTTTTTAGCTTTTTCAAGCAGCTCCCCTTGATGTGGCTTTCAGGTCCAGAAACAGCCCAATGAGACAGCATGTACTCAGACAACTCTTACAGGCTACGAAGCTCCTGTCCCCATTCTCCAGAGTCTCTGAGAAGCTGCACTATTAAATAAGGGTCTTTGTTCTTCCCAGGCCAATATCCTTCTTCTCCGTCCTCAGCCACAGCCTTCAGCCTGGTGACATGAACCCGCCGTCCCAGCTGGCGCTCCCTGGGCATGGCAGGGAGCCTGTTGCTTCTTAGCTCCAGAGGGTAGCCAACCCCTCTCCTCATTCCCCAAAGTGGCACCTGGACCGGTGAGTCCTCTTCAGATTTCGGGATGTTCAGGGCTCGCCCACTAAGGTCCGTCTGTCTGCGGGGGGTCATTGAGATGCTGTTTCTGCCAGTCTCCCAGAGAGGGCGTCCTCTGATTCCAAGACGGTGCAGGGAGCGGCTCATGGCAGAAACCCAGGCAGCAACAGATCCCTACCCCGCCCCCGCCCCCAGCCAGCTTTCGGTCAGGACGTGAGGCCCATTCTGGCCATCATCTCCTCGTAGACAGTCCATGCCATGGCTGCCACCAGTGTCCTGCGGAGGGCCCGGGGGACCCCGCCTTGGAAGAAGCCGCGTAGCCCGTAATCTTTAAAAATGAGCGCGACTGTTTGCCCGATCCATCGGCATCTCACCGGGGCAAGCTGCATGTGTGTCTTGATGACGTCTGCTGGCTGGGTGACCAGCGAGGCCAGGACGCCGGCCACGAGGTCACAGCCGAAGTTCATGGCGGGCGCCAGGACGGTCCCCAGCTGGTCTTGGGGCACAGCGCTTTTGGTCTGGTTGTAAAACATCAGGTAGAGGCCGGAGAAGGGCGCGTCACGGAGGAGGGTCGCCGTGAGGCCGCTGAAGAGCCCTCGGTGGCCCTCGGTGCGGTAGATGCTCTTCAGGGCCGCGAAGATGCTCCCGTAGGCATACCTCCCGCTCTCGTAGCGAGTCTTGATGACCGTGATCGGTGACATGCAGACCCCCGCGACTGCACGGGAGCCCACCCCCAGGATGACCTACTCCAGGGCGCTGGGGGGGTGGCCCGGCAGAAAGTGCTGCTTCAGCGAGTAGAGCGTGCCGAAGTAGATCCCCACGCCCGGCACGCACCTCACAATGGAAAGGGACATCCCCTTCCACAGGCCCAGCAGACTCTCCGTGCAAACCACCATCAGAAGCAGGGCGAAGGCCCCCACGCGCCTGGGCCCCTGCGCCACGGGCTGCACGGCCTGAAGGCGCGTCTTAAGGAGATCCAGGGGCTGGAACAGGATGGTGGAGCAGGTGCCACTGGTGGAGCCGCACACGAAAGCCTTGATCGCTGGGTGCAGCATAAGCGTTTCCACTCGCTCCCCGACATCTTGAGGTGGCAGCAGCGCGGGCCGCGACTTCTGGATCATTGGAGACGAGGGCCGCGAGTGCCCTGGGGCCTGGGAGCCGGCGGTGGGGGCTCAGACCCGGCCCTGGCGATTGTGGGGTTCGGCGACGCGGGTGCTCACTGACGTCTGCGTGCACCGAGGATCCCGGGAGCCGGCGGGGATTCCCGACCCGCGCTTCTCCGGGCTGCGCACCTGCGGCCCACGCGTGGCTCCAGGGCGTCGTGCCAGCTGCCCCCAGCGGGCTCTGGCCGCTCCTCACGCGCTCCACAGACAGCGCGCCTCTCCTTCCATTTTCTATAACTCTTATTTCCAACAAAGTTCACCTGTTTTTTCTGTGGCACTGCAAAAATTAATGAAATTAGATGTCAAAATGAATGTGGCTGAAGTGTCAGTTATTGTAGTTGCTAAAATTGTCTCACTCGATTGCTTCATATGTCCACATTTTGCAGTGTTGTATGCATCTCCTTTTTGGAGGGAAGACACAAAGTACCTTCCACCTTTAATCCCCATATGGTAGTTTTAACTGGATTTTTATCAGCAGCTGGTTTGACCTACTTGAAACCAGGATTTCACTCTCCTACAATACTGAGCTTTATTTTGTCTATACTTTACATAGTGATGCTTCCAGTTTTCAACTCCATCATATACAGTTAAAGAAACAAGAATCTGAATGCAGCTTTGAGAAGAGTTCTTAAAAATATATTTAAACAATAGTAAATATATATGAGAGTTGTTGCTAACTGTGTTCTCTTTATAATTATGCCTATACACTCACATGTTGATATTGATGAAATTGAGAGTATCTTATAGTTGGCATTGCAAAATAACTTTTGGTACAGTAACAGAGTGACACAATTAACATTGCATTGACGCTTTTGAAAACTGTCCAAGGTTGGGAACATATTTCAGTGATACTGTTAGAATTCATTTTTCACACCAACATGATGAGGTTATATATCACTAAGTAGGAGTGTAGAGACTTATGATTTTTCTAATTCTGCCACAAAGTGCAATCACTGCTTGTGTTAGTCCAGGTAAACTAGAGGAACAAATTTCAAAGACACGCATATGGATATAAGAAAAAGTTTATATACAAGAGGAACAGGACATTGAGAAAACATCCCAGCCCAGTCTTGTTCAAAGTCACAAGTCCGATATCAGCCCATATGCCTAAAATCAGTCTACAAAGTCTCCTTCCTACTCACGAATTCACAGGGCAGTGGGTGCAGAGTCCCAGCGCAGACAGGGGTCTCCAAATGGCTCCTCACTTCCAGGGCGCAGGGTCCATCAACAGCATCCAGTGTTGGCAGAAGCAATTCATTGCTGGCAGAGGTCTCCATGTGCTGCCCCAGCTTGAGAGGTCTGGCTCCATCAGGGTAAAGCCGTGTGGTCTCTCCACCAGCTCCTCCAGCTTCTCGGAGGCTGCCTTCTTGTCTTGTCCATGATTCATCGTGTCTGAGACTCACTCCCAACAACTGGGGAAGATAGCTTCTCATCTTCACAAGAGAAATATCGTGAGATTTCCCAGAAGTCTCAGGAGAAAGTCATGCCCCATAGAGGCCTTATTGGCTACTCAATGGCTATCTCCAGATTAACAGGCTAGACTCTACCCCTACATTTCAATCATAAAATAAACATAAGCACATGACTGCCACAGACTACTTCTTGTTAATTTTATACTTGCACATAACCCTATAACTATATGTAACCTTCAAATAAACAATAAAATCATATCTATACCTAACAGGATGAAACTAGAATGCATACAATTCAACATGTGTCACCATCATTTAAAAATAACATTCTATAAGTGAACAAAACAAAAGATATTCTGTGCCTTACAATTGCAGTTAAAAAATACCTACACCTTGGTCCTATAATCCTATGAATATATATTCTGCCACTTATAAGAGTTTGCAAGCCAATCACCTCGTGCCTTTATTCCCCCATTTTCGGTATCTAATTTCTATATTGCCCACTTATACCAAGCCAGTGCTCTGAGGAAACAATCATATCTTTCAACGTGAAGAATCTTCACTCTGGTTGGAAACTCGTGAAATGTGTACCTATTAGCAAAATCAAATCAGGATAGGCCATCCATAAAGTCAGCAGGGAGGATATGCACCAGTTCACCGAGGCAAATCGCTTCACTTTGTCTGGTTGGGTTCTGGTAAATTCAATGTGGGCTTTTTCTCTTAGCCTCACCACGATAGCCATTGGTTGCCTTCTCTTTAGACCCAGGTCCCAACAAATTCTCAACATGCCTCACTCTCTCATGCTAGGTCATGAACTTCAGACCAATCAACCCACTCTAGTCTTCTCTATTTCCTGTGAACAAAGTCCACAGGTGTCAGCGGCCAAAGTCAACCTGGCTCTTTATTGCCGCATTTCTCCTGCTTTCACCAACAAGTAGTGAATCTGGGTAGTTACCTAACAACCATTTCAGCTTGCCATAAGTTTCCTTTGACATTCACTCCCAGAGAGGAGTTATCTTCATGGTTCCAGATTCCTTCACTTCTGAAGATAATCACTAGTCAGGATTTTTCCAAGGAAATAGACTCTATCCTTCTTTACTGTTCAGTTTGACCTTCTCTCAGAATAAAAGTATCCTGAGTACTCTGAAAGACTGGGTGGGGCAATTTTCTTCAAAGAAGTGTTTCCAGGTGTGGCCTAACCCCATCTAAGCAAAAGGTGGGGTTAATCTCCTCAGCAATGTCTTTGATGCTAAGTCCTAAACCCTCTAGAGGTCAATGCTTGGCTTGAGGTAGCTGGATTTGCAAACTCTTTTACATACTTCCCAATAAACACTTCTATGCATCCTTATATTTACAATAACAGGTATAAGAAATCAGTATAAGCAGTATAGTCAGAAATCAAACTTAATTCTTAAAACAGTCAAGGTCAATACTTATTAAGTTTATCTATATCCTTATTTAAACAACTGTTTGAACAAAAACATTGAATTAGGTCTCTGAAAGCATCCAAACCGATTCCTGCTTTCGGTCAGGCATTCTTACCTTCTTAACCATTGTCCTCAAACAGAACGGATTCCGAGACACTCAAATGGCGGCCCCCACCCCTGAGCTCAAGATATACATTAACAGTATCTATTTTATATAGGAACAACCAAAGACAGCATCCAAACAAAATAATCAAAACTTCAATACTGCTTTCAGAAAATAAGTCTGTAAAATCCAAGAACATATCTGACTTCTGGCTAGTCAAATAAGTAAAAATATCATGAGGCACAAGTCAAACATACATCTACTTTCCATCTTTATGATTTGTTCCTCTAGTTCCCCACTTATAAGGTACCATAAAGTGTTAGTCTGGGTAAAGTAGAGGAACAAATTTCAAAGCCATGCATATGGGTATAAGAAAAGGTTTATATACAAGAGGAACAGGACATTGGGAAAACATCCTAGCCCAGTCTTGTTCAAAGTCATAAGTCCGATATTAACCCATATTCCCCAAATCAGTCTATAAAGTCTCCTTCCGACTTATGAAGTCACAGGTCAGTGGATGCAGAGTCCTGGCGCTGACAGGGGTCTTCACATGGCTCCTCGCTTCCAGGCCTAAGAAGCAACTCATTGTTGGCAGATGTCTCCATGTGGCCACCCCAGCTTGAGAGGTCTAGCTCCATCAGGGCAGACCTCCGCCAGCTCCTCCAGCTTCTCGGAGGCTGCCATCTTGTCTTGTCCGTGATTCATGTGTCTGAGACTCACTCCCAACAACTAGGGAAGATAGCTTCTCATCTTCACGAGGGAAATATCGTGAGATTTCCCAGAAGTCTCAGGAGAAAGCCATGCCCCATAGAGGCCTCGCTGACTACTCAATGGCTATCTCCAGATTAACACGCTAGACTCCACCCCTATTTCAATCATAAAATTAGCATAAGCATATGACTGCCACATTGCTCTTTAATTTATAGCTTAAAAGCAAGAGGCAACATCAATGTTTCCATTGTTAGAGAAGATGCATTTCTTATTAAAACAACTGCCTATGGAAAGTGATTTTGGAATAGGAGTATCTTAACCGTGAATATGTTCATATATTTCAAGTGTCTAGTAGAGTAGTGACTATATATTCACAACTTGTTGCAGCTAAAAGTAACTGAAACAAATGTGAAATAGAATGACATATACTGAAATTCATTTACTTAAAAAGTTTATCTCGCACATATTTTCATCCACAATGTCACATAAATTATAATACGGTATATAACACAGTGTGCACATTGACTTGCATCTCAGCTTCAATAATAAGCTGCATGGCATTGTGTAGTCTATATTTAAACTTATTTTGAATTTATAAAAACAATTATCCAATCCTTCAGTAAGGACTTATTTCCCTTCTAGTGCTGCAAACTATAATATAGTGGGAAGTTGCTTCCTAACCATATAGAGCACTGCTGAATAGTGCTATCATTTGTGCTTCTTTTAAGAAGCTAAAACTATGGTGAGGCTATTAAGCTATTGGTTTCCTGTACTTACAACAGACATAATGCAGATAGTACTGTCTCTAGGCCAGGTATAGGTTTGTTTTTCAAAACCATTTTAATGGGGCCTAATAGAGATATCAGATCACTCAAAAGTTCAAGCACTTTAAGCAATATTTTACAATTGCAACCACAGTTGTTTTCAAAACATTTTTTTTTCCTTCTTAAACTTGATATTATCTCCCCTTGACCCCTGTCTCCCATTATACCCTCTGAGGAACCTTAGTCTACTTGATGTCTCTGTAAGTTCATCAATCCTTCAATCAATATATATATATATATATATATATATATATATATATGTAGCAAAATTCCAGAGGGCTGCCCTAATTTAATTTGAGCAGCTGAATGAGCTTTTTACTTGAGTTGCTATAGTCTCATCTCATTGAGATAGGTATTTGTTTTTGGAACATTCCATGTGAAAAGGGCCATGCATAGGATTCCCTTTTGTGTTGTTGAATTAAGGTGCTTTTCAATTGTAAAGTCATTGCCCTTACAAAATTCTATCATGTGATCTCCAGCTTCTTTTCTCCCACCAAGATCATATTTTATAGCTACTTCTAATTCCAGTTTATTTCCAAATGAGTGATGAAGGCGAGAACTTGAATCGTTTAATGATACAGAGCAGGGACCATAGTCTTCAGGATGGATTGCAGCACAATGCAATTAAAATATATCATCATGATTAATGGCGGAAAAACACATTGAATTTGTCAAGGATTTTATCTTGCTTAGATTGATGCCCACGGGTGCTTCACTGAGGAAATCAAATGATGTGTTGCAGTGCTTCTCAACCTCTCAACCTTTATGAAAGGTTGGAGGCAGTTCCTCATATTGTGGTGACCATCCCCCCAACCAAAAATTCTTTTTTTTTTTTTTTTTTGGGGGGGGGGTGCATCACTGCCCTGTGATGGTCGTGGAAGTTACCCAGTGCTGCTTCTGAGAGCAGCCAATGGATCTGAACCACCAAGCCTGCCAAAAATTATTTTCCTTGCTTCTTCACTACTGAAATTTTGCCACTGTTATGAGCAACCCCTGTGAAAGGATCAGTCGACCTCCAAAGGGGTCAGGACCCACCAAGTTATTGGATTAGGTAAATCTGCTGCACAAGACCATTTGAGAGTGCTTCACTTTCTTGATGAGGGTGCATCTTATCCAAGCCTTAGTATTTTTCAGTAGCTTAATGTACATTTAAAATTTGTACTTTGAAAATAGAAAGTGAAGAATAGTGAATGAAATTGAATTGTGGTGCTAATGAAGGTAACCTGAGATACCAGAATAACTCACAATTTCTTCTTGAAGAAAAATTTGTCTCCTTAGAGACAAGAGTGGAGAGAATTCATCACACGGACTTTGAGCATAATATCAGCCAAGACTAGTCTTTTGAAAGAGACATCCTGTTTGGTAAAATGATAAGCCATGGAAAAGAGGAAGACTCTTGATCAGATGCAGTAACACAATGAGTGTAGCAATGGGCTCCAACATACCAACTGGGAGAATGGTGCTGGGCTCGGCAATAGGGTCACTGTAATAGGGAACAGCCTTGAAATACAGCAGTAGAATTGGGCATGTAGTGAAGATCATCATACATGGATACAAAGTTCAGGTAAACTCTACATTATCCAGAAATAATTCTTGATCATACAAACAGTGATCAATAAATTAAGTATATAAATGTAAATATATACATGTTCAATACTGCTATGTAAACACATAGATCACATTTAATAGTAACATTGATGATATTGATAAATGTTTGTACACAAGACATGGTTTTTTTTTTCTATACTGCAATGAAATTAGTAAAACTCGGATTTCTCTAAAGTGTTTGATGCATATATAATTTATTCATGCTTGCAAGGTTGTAAGCTGTCAATTTCCTTAGGTCTCAGTTGTTAGGCAGCAGCAGTTACTGGTGCCGGAGAAAGCAGACTTAGCTAATGGGAAAGTTATCTTAAAAATTTTTTGTTTTGGGGCTGAATCCTACTAACATAGTTGTTGTGCATGGGACTATGGCCATTTGGGATGGAGGTTCAATTCCAGCAGTGGCTCCACAGGAGCAAAGGCTTGGCCTCCTACTCCCACCAACAGAGGGCAGTGATGACCACCCCTCAATTTTTTTTGGTTTTATTCCTGGTCACAGACAACCTGTGGTGTTTTGAAGGGTGGAAATCTGGAGGGGAAAACATCAATGCGGCATCTCTGAATTACTTATCTCCATTGGCCCAACTTACCCTGGATATCAGCGGCTAAGAAATCTCATTGTAGGAGGTCATAATCATTGGCATCATAACTATACCTGGATTATATTTTTGTAACTTTATTCATAAATGTTGCTGCATGATTCAAAATACATCAAATCAAGAGACACATACTATCTGATCATTTTTACTATCATTAACTTTATCGTTACATTAAGTAGCCATCAGTCATTTTACCTAGATTTTTAAACAGTGATGGTGATCATTAATAAATCATTTAATTTAGTAATGAATTTGCTAGAAATTTAATCTATGATGGATTGGGATGGGGTAGAAATTGTGAAAAAATGATATGAATTGTGCAATATCTACTATTTTTGAGACTTTCAAGTAAAATGGCAATTATGATTCAGCAGCTGTGCATTTGTTTCTGAGGTATATTGATGTTTTGAAGATAAGAAATAGTGACCGCAGACAAGTCAATCACTAAGTAAAATCAGGAAGTCAGAAGCTTCATGTTAGTTCTTCAAAATATGTTCACCTCTTGCACTGATAAGACACATTTGGGTGAAGCCAGTGCAAAGACTGTTACTCTGATAGAGCTTTAGAGAAAGCTGCGAGTGTAAGTTCAGCCAGTCTTCCTGAACACACTAGATAAGGGTTAAGTGGCTCAGTGCAGATTTTGAAATGCACTACCGGGGGAAACCTTCAAGAAAGATTGTTGTAGTTTTAGGACTTTAGGCCATAAATGGGACAAGAGTAATATCTGTTAATACATGAAAGTACTGAGTCATATGGGAGAAAAGTATACTCAAATGAGTAAGACCTATGCCAAATGCCCCAGTAAAATTATTATGGATTAAAGTTGTCTGAGCTAGGATTGCAGATATGCAAAGGAGATGTGGGGTATGGAGAATAAGATTTATGTAATTGCAACTTCCTTTTGGAGTGCCATGCACTATTTACCAAGTCTGGCTGTCTACCTGAAAACATCAAGAGAAGTCTTCATTGACTCCTCTTCTGTGGGAATAATTTCTATGCTTGTCTGCATTCACAATGACTGTATATTGTCAGAACAATTTCATAATAACTTTTTCTAAAATAGTCATTCAAAGCTCCTTCTAAAGTGATATATTTGACACATAAATTGTACTGCATGATATTGACAGTCAAACTCTTTAGAAAAACGCACTAACCCAGGAAGTACTTATCAAGCATCCAGATTGTGTCAAGTCTTATTCTATGTGCTGAATATCAGAGTAAATGGACAGAGAAAGGTTTCCTAATGAAATGCACTTAATTTTCTCATTGAAGAATCAAATAACTATAATTTCAAAGAGTAATATTCAAAAGATTGAGAATATTTCTGAAATGAGAACTCAGAGACTAAATTGACATGTAGGAATGATAGCATGCTAGGCCAGAATTCAAATAGGTTTTATCATATTTACATGATAGTAAGACACTGAAATATGGATAATTTTTCCCAAAACCATTTTATTGGATGCTCTTACAGTTATCACACCATTCCATCATTTGATCCCATCTATTAATATTGTACAATTGCTTCTACCATCAATTTCAAAATATATTTTCCATCTTAAACTCCTTGACATCAGCTCCCCATTTTGCTCTTCACCTCCCACAAGGCCTCCCAGGAACCCTTATTCTAATTATTGTCTCTATTGGCTCATCAATCCTGGGTTTCATATACTGAAAAACTGGGGGGAAAAACATAGCAACAATTCAAGAGGGCCACCTACAATGGCAGAATATATCAGAGATAAACCTCAATATGAAACACACAGTATTGAAATCCAAATCAGGTCCAAAATATATCAGAGGGGACATCAAGTGTCAAATTTTTCTAATTGCATCTTTTATTGAAAAGTAAATTCAACATATACAAATGATATATTTTTTACAAAATTCCTATTATTGGTAAATGCAGAACTTTTATACAAGATTTACTATTTTTGTGGGCATCACTGCCCCCTGGTGGGAGTAGGAGACCCAGCCTTGCTCCTGGAGAATTGCTCCTGGATTTGAACTGCCAATCCTGTGGGTCCAGTCTTGCACACAACCACTCCACCACTGGGGCTCAGCCCCAAGATTTCTATTTCTATTTCCCTCACTCTTGTTAAAGTTTTAACTGTTTAACTTGGTTTTTTTATTTTGATCTCCAATAGTCATGTGTCCAAAACTCTCCATTCTTCAAGTATGGGTAGAAGCTTATTTTATGTATACATCTCACAAATATATCTTGGGCTTCCACAATCATCCATAACTTTCTGCAAACCATAATCTCACAATTTAATCCATTTTTTAATCCATCTATTTTCCTCAGGTTTTGGATTGCATAATCTACAATCCTTACATTGTGGAGGTTGGTGTTCTTCCTTCATATGCACTTAATGGAGGTCACACTTAGATGACTGCTTGTTTGGAAACAGGCACCTAAAACTCCAGACACAATTTTGACTGACAGCTGCAAACCATCTAATTTCTTTACCACACTTTGTTATAGCACTTGCAACTTCCATGTTTCCCTTATGAGGAAGCATATCTAGCAGTGTCATGATGTAAGAACTAACTGTTGTGAAATTGGAACTAGGATTTAGTGTGAGCCCAAGATTCATTCCTGGATCAATGATTTGTTTAATCTGCACTTGGCTCCCCTTAGAGATCCTTTCTGTGCATCAAGTATTTCTTATTTATTTATTTAAACATTTTATTGGGGGCTCATACAACTCTTAGCACATTCCATACATATATCCATTGTGTCAAGAACATTTGTATATTTGTTGCCATTGTCATTCTCAAAACATTTTCCTTCTACTTGAGCCCCTGGTATTAGTTCCTCATTTTTTCACCACCATCCCTCATCTTACCTCCCTCATGAACACTTGATAATCTATATATTTTTTCATGTCTTACACTCACTGATACCTCCCTTCATCCACTTTTCTCTTTTCCTTCCCCTATGGAGGGTGTTATATTTAGATCATTGTGACCGGTTCCCCATTTCTTCCCCACCTTACCCTTACCCTCCTGATATCCCTACTCTTATTATTTGTCCTGAGGGGTTTATCTGTCCTGGATTTCCTGTGTTTCCATCTCTGATCTGTATCAGTGTACATCCTCTGGTTTAGACAGATTTGTAAGTTAGAATTTGGATCAAGATAGTGGGGGGAGGAAGCCTTAAAGAACTAGAGGAAAGTTATGTGTTTCATTGGTGCTTTACTGCACCCTGGCTGTCTCATCTTCTCACTGTGTCTCTTCTATAGGAGATGCCCAGTTGTCTGCAGATGGACTTTGGTTCTCCACTCTATACCCACCCTCTCATTCACAATATTATGATTTTTTGTTCTTTGATGCTTGACACTTGATCTATCAAAATCTCATTATCATATAGGCTCTTGTGCTTCTTTTATGTGGACTTCATTGCTTCTCAGCTACGTGGCCATTTGTTTATTATGCTCAAGCCTTTATGATCCCAGATGCTATATTGTTTGATAGCTGGGCATCATCAGCTTTCTTCATCATATTTACTTATGTACCGTCTTTGCCTTCAGCAATCATGTCAGGGAGGTGATAATCATGGAATTCCAGTTGAATAGAACAAAGCATTCTTACATCGAGGGAGTACTTGAATGAAGGTCCACTGCCCATCTGCTACCTTAATACTAAACCTATAAATATATGCACTTAGATCTCTTTTCCCACAATCAAATATAAACATATTTGCATATGTAGAATTTAATGAAAACTGAATATATACAAAACATAATGACAACTATATTCTGATAGTGATACACATTGTCAAACTTCAATAATGATGTGAGGGTTAGGTTTTATAGTCTAATGTTGCATTTGTAAAGAGATATGGGGGAGTCCAAACTATCAGTATGGTGGTAGCCTGGTAAAACCTCCTTGAGATCGTGACCTTTTTACAGGATACTATGAAAATATCTGACTCTGTGACCCTTCACCTTTGGCCTTGCTTGAATTCTGTGTCTGCCTCCAGAGGTGTCCTATGTGGGCTAACCTTGAGAGCTAACAGTGTGCTGCCATGTTCTCATGTCCTTGGATCCATTAGACCATATGGCCTGTGATCTCCCTGCTTCCAGTTTTTGCTTCATATGTGATTCTGAAGACTGTCCTAGATACCATTTCACATATCTGGGATATCATCTTGTTATGCAATTATTCATTGAAAGAAGGTTCCTTCTGATGCATATAGAGTGCATTGGTTTAGCTTCTCTAGGCATCCTAGAATTTCAATTGTAACTCCATAGATTCTAGGAGCAAATGAAATTTGAAACCATAGGCTAAAATTCATTGACTCAAAATATTTCCTTCTTATTGTGACCGAGTCCTGGTGGTGATGTCAGGTAAGAATTGGACTGCTAACTAAAGTATCTTCATTTGAGATCCATCATTTGAGATTCTGAGGGAGAGAGATGAGGTTATCTGCTCTCATAAAGATTTACAGCATTGCCAATGCAAAATGATAGCTTTACTGTAAGCCAGAATTGACTCAATAGATTGGGTTTTATGATGGAATTTCACTAATTGTTCATATAAGGTTCTTTGAGATCTCCCCTGCATCATTTCTAATGTATGACATTGAAAACATCTATTTCTATAGTAAGTGATTTAATGATAATAACTTTAAATTGTCTAGTAAAGGGAATACTTCAAAATTTATCTCCTACTATCTATTCTCTGACCCATCACAAATTTATTGTAATCACATTTGATTGAACACATTGCTCAAAACTCTGTTGTTATAGAATTCTTGCTGAGGCAATGAATATCATTATGCATTGGATATTGATAGTCTATATTTATTTATACACTCTGAGACTATGATCATGATTAGGTGAAATATACCTCTTGAATTCAAAGAGCTATTCTGGTTATCCAAAGCAGAAGTGAAAATGAGGATAGTTGAAACAAAAGATAATATTTTGAACTTTCTCAACAGACATCCAACATTGGGTTTTACTGTGCCTACTACTTAAGGTATTTTGTCAAAATGCACATTCTTTAGCCTTTAACAAGATTTTTTTATTCTATTCCACTGGTAGTTTATGCAAATGTATCCTATTGTGCTTATCATATTTTATAAAAATATTCTAATAGCATCAGAATGGTAGTTTAACAAGTGGTTTCTCATGGGGTTAATTATTTCTCCATGTACCTTTAATTTTAAATCATTTTCTCCTATTGTATAAAAGAGATTTGCCATGTAGTAGCAGTCTAAGGCCACATAATTGTTTCCTTTTCAGAATATGATATCATTGAATGATTGTGTGTGTAATTCTCTGCAGTTCCAATTTATGTAAGCATCCAAAGTGCTGCTTGAATTGCCCTAAGTCTCTCAAATCAATGTCAGCAATACACATTTCTCAATCTTTATTAAATCTTGGCAATATATTGAGAGATATGGATAAAAATTTCAAGAGCCTGTCTATAATAGAAGGAATAAAAATGCTCCCGAATCATAAAAATGTGTGAAATTATCTAGTTACTATAACATGCCATACTCTCAAAAAATATCTAGATCAATTATACATTCCTCTAAAAACACTGGATTTGCAGAATGATAGTTCCCAACTGGTAGGGCGGCATGTATTGCAGACTGGATCTGTTCCAAAGATGTATCATACTATTTAATGTTCTAAATATCTGGATAAAGACATGGAAGCATGTCCCCAAGTACACTATGATCTTTCTAATGAAAGAAATAAGCAAGTATGTTTGGGGAAATAAGCCTATGATCAAATTATAATTAACACTTTGATTCTTTTATGTCAGTATTGTTCATTTTTACATAATATGTATTTCAAAAGAATATGGTAAAATTAATGCAACCTGCACACATACAAATGAGAAGGAAGATATTCTAAAATAAGCAAATAGGACAGTGAATAAGAACAAAGACAAAATAAAAATTGTTCACATTAATCCAGTTTCTCCATAGACATGTGACATGTGACACTTGTAATGGATGAAGCTCATTTGATATGGCAAACTACATGAGTCAGTGACTTCTAACACATAGGATGTCATTTATTCAGATTAGCCCATTTATAGCGGTTAAATATGCTTATTGCATTTTTTTCAAAGAAATGAGCAGTCTTCCTTGACTTTTTTTGATCCTTGCTTCAAGTATTTGCATATATGTAATAAATTCTAATTCCTTGCAATAAATAATATTATACTTGAAATACAAGCTTCTTTTTTCTAAACTGAATCATGACAAATACAACTATCCAGCACTTTCAGTTTTAATAAATATTTAAACCAGAAGTTAGAATTCCATACAATTAGTTTTCATAAAATGAACACAAAATAACTGCAACCCGTATCATGGAAAAGGATTTAATTAGATATAAATAAAATTAAAATACGTGTCCCAATCTTAGTACTAAGCCTCCACATAGTCAAAGAAAAAACACCTCATGTATACAGTGTAAACTTTGCAGTATACTTTAACAAATGTATATTTTTAAGTCATTTTATTGGGGACTCATACATCATTTTTCACAATACATAAATAAATATACTGTGTCAAGCACCCTCACATGTCCACTTCTATTATCATTCTCCAATCATCCACCTTTTTTCCCTTGAGCCCCTAGTATCGGCTTTTCCATCCCTTCCCCTTTTCTCCTGCTCTCTCCTCCCCACCAACCCTCAATACTTTATACATTGTTATTATTCTGTAATATCTTACACTGCCTGACCTCTCCCCCAACCCACTCCTTTGATGCCGGTCCTTCAAATAGGAAAGTATGTGTATATCCTTGCAGTTGGTTTCGTCTCTCACCCCAACTTCTCTCTACCCTTCCAGCATCTTCAATCTAACATTGGCCCGAAGGGGCCCATCCATCTTGGTTTCCCCATATCTCCAGCTCCCCTCTATACTAGTGCAACTTCTCCAGTCCATCTGGATTTGTAAGGTAGAGTTGGGACCATGATGGTTGGGGGGCGGGGTGAGAGGAAGGCTTCAGGATCTAGAGGAAAGGCTAAGAGTGCAAATTTGAAGAATGACCAAGAGAAAGGAGACAACTTTTGAGAACTATAGACTGGTGTATTATCTTGATATTTCTTCTTAGGATTTATGTCAAATATATTCTTAATATTTGTTTTGGAAATTGCATGGGGTATAATGAAGATTACATTTTTTTATTTTTAGACTTATTTTTATTTTCTTCAACTTCTATCTGAACTTGAATATGATGATTTGTTGATTTGTTCCATAGTCAGGCCCTGGCCTCGTGTGAGCTAGTGATATTGAATTCCTTCAAGGCCTAGTCCAGCAAATATAGTCAGGATGATTCCTGTGCCTTCCATATGGCAAAATTCATGTGTAAAATCACTGATTATATCTTTGAAAACATGTATTTTCTATTAACAAGTCAATTGGACATGAAAAATTCAGTCATGTGATTTACAATTCATTTTCTCTCAACAAGAACCATATTTTTCAAATATTACCCTTCAATTTTGTTTGAGAATTGCATTCCAACCACCAATAATTGCAAAGTTGATCAACAGTCTCCAATGGTGTGTGATTTACCAATTTCAGATTGCATAATTTAGAAATGTCACAGGGAAGAGGAAAGTCAGTCAGCATGTAGTATAGTATTGTGGAAACATACACTTTCCTCTAGCTATTTAATGCTTCCTCCCCTCCTTTCCCTACCATCATGACCCCAGTCCTCCCTTACAAATCTGGCTAGACCAGAGCATGTACACAGGGCAGATCAGAGCTCAAAACACAGGAATGAAGGACAGATAAACTTCTCAGGACCATTAATGACTAGTGATACTAGAAGGGGAAGGGGAAGGTGGAAGAGCAAGGGGCATTGGATCACAGAGATCTACATATAATCCCATCCCATGGAGAGGGAAAAATGGAAAAGGGTGAAGGGAGACAGTGGTCAGTATATGACATGGAAAAGAGCTGTGCAAATTATCAAGAATTCATGGAGGGGGGGGTGGGAGAGGGGGAAATAAGCTGAATGAACTGATGCCAAGGACTCATTTAGAAAGAAAATGTCTCCATGATGGCAACACTTGTGGGTGATAAATTTGATGTATGGATAACTATAGGAGCTGTAAAAGTCTCCAGTTAAATGATTTTTGTAAAAAGCATTGCCTAAATTATACCAATTCCTCATTCCATCTTTCATTAGTTTGGCCTCATGTGTAATAAAACTGCACATTTGGTAATGAGGGTAGAAACTGGTTTGAATAGCTTATCTTGTCTTTTTTCTCAACACAGCAACACTGCAAAATTAGCAAGATTATTCAGTGGTAACAATCCACTTACCAAAAATTGGTTCATGCAGGTTAACAGAAACATTTCTTTTCTATACAACTGCAGTAGAAACAATGCAGTTGTAGCATTTTGTATATGTATGTTTACACTGATAACTTAACTATGACACCATAGAAAATTCAAACTATAGCCCTCAACTTGGGCCCAGCTCTCTTTGGATGCTTGGGGGATGATTGAAACACAGTACATCCCTGGACTTGGACCTTGCCCTGCAGCTGGATACTTGGGGGTTAAGGGGGCAATGCATAGATAATGATCACTCTGGGGGGTTTCTTTAAAAATCCACTTTTATAACTCAAATATATATTGGACTAGGGATATGAAGATTCCTTTTCAAAATGGAGAGTCTAAATTAATCCATAATCCAATCACTAATAAAACTAAATGTGATGAGTATTCCTTTAAGCCCTTTTGCCGAATTCCGGTATTGCATAACTTTCAAAATTGATTTCAATTTGCAAGCTCTCTTGTATCCAGTTAAAGATGGTATTGTTGATGGAAAGACTATTCAACAAATAGCTTTAGAATTACTTGGTAGGTGGTGTTAGAGGAGAGAAAACACTTGATGTACTTTATAGCCCGTTAAGGGAAAGTTTGTGCTACTACAACTTTCTCATGCTGTAAGGAGAATATTGTCAAATTAGTTCAGCAAAGTGAAAAAAAGGGTTCTACTTTAGGAAGGATTGCTGAAGACAAAAGGGGCACATAACAAATGTGGTGAACGAAGTTGATGGTGCCCAGCTATCCAGAGATAAAGCATCTGGGGTCTTAAAGGCTTAAAGATAAATGAACATCCATCTAGGTGAGAAGCAAGAAAGCCCACATGTAAAAAGTGCACCAGCCTGTGTGATCATGAGATGTTCATGGAAATTGGTATCAGACATAAACGACCCAGAACAAAATGTCATGCCAATGTGAATGAGGGGGAGCACAGAGTGGAGACCCAAAGTCCATTTGCAGACAATTAAACATTCCCTCTCAGAAGGGTTACAAGGAAGAAGTGAGGCAGTCAGGATTCAATATAGCATTGATGAAACATACAGTTTACCTGTAGTTCTTTAATGCTTCCTCCTCCCCACTAGCGTGAGTCCAATTCCACCTTTCACATCTGGCTAGTCCAGAAGACATACAATGGTGCAGATAAGAGCTTGTAGCACATAGAATCGAGGACAGATAAACCCCTGGGGACCAATAATGAGGGTAGTGATACCAGGAGAGTAAGGTGTAGGTCAAGGGAGAAAGGAGGAACAGATCACAATGCTCTACATACAACCTCCTCCCTGAAGGATAGACATCAGAAAAGTGGGTGAAAAGAGACATTGGTAAGTGTAAGATATGAAAAGTAATAACAATTTATAAATTATCAGGAGTTCTTCAGGGAGGGTGGGGAAGGAGGGTAAAAATGAGGAGCTAATACCAAGGGCTCAAGTAGAAAAAAAATGTTTGTTTGAAAATGATGATGGCAGTAAATATATAAATATGCTTGACACAATGGATGTATGTATAGGTTGTGATAAGAGCCATTTGCACCCCCAATAAAATGTTGGGTTTTTTTTTTAAGTATTTTGAAGGATACTAAATTGTGGGTGATTGTGCCTCCTAGTGGACAATTGTCCATGGCAGGGTCATGGGGCTGGAAGCAACAATTAAAGGACCCTCAGCTCTCACTGACATTCATTGCCTTTGAGTTAATGCTGATGCTTACATAGCCACCCACTGTGGGTTTCTGAGGCTGCAACTGCTTACAGGAGTAGAAAGCTCCATCTTTCTAACATGGATCTCCTGGGGGATTTGAACTGCTGACCAAGGGACTCCCAGCTCAGTGGTAATCACTACACCCCCACGAGCCAGGAAAGGCAGCAAGGATGAGGGGGTGAGGGTCGGGGTGGGGGGTAGAGGACTAAATGAAGTACATATAATGTAAATACTCTTGAAAATTGTTTACCGATATAGTTTTCAAAGAATATGCTAGACAAGAAATCACATTTTATTTTCTTTCCTCCATTTTTAAGGTTGATTTTTGCTGATCAGACTGAATGCTGAGAATGTTAATGCTATCAAATCTCTGCCTCTTTTGGTAAACTTTTTATCACCTTATACACTCCAACTTAGATTGGTTTTCACAATAAGATTGTTGGTTCCTTCTCCAAATAGAATATAAGGTTTTCTTTTTTGAAGAGAGCTCATCTTGTCCTGGCTATTTGAAAGAGAGAATATCACAGAAAGGTAAGACATTAAAAGAATAATAACAATTTATAAATTATCAGGGATTCTTGAGGGAGGGTGGGAAGAGAGGGCGAAAATGAGGAGCTGATACCAAATTCAATAACAATTATTCTCATGCAGAACCCATAATAGACTAAAATTAAGTTGCTTGAACAAAACAAGATATTCCATGATTCAAAATGCAAGAATGTGTGCATTGGGTTAGTATCTTTTTGCAATATTAAGTCAACCTATATGCTAAGTAAATAATACAAGAAGTAGGACTCTATGAAGAATATGAAATCACCCTTGGAGACTTATTAAAAACTGTCTTTTACATTGTTAATCTATATTTAATTAAAATATTATTGGGGAAGTCAGAGAGGGAGGGGAAAATGAGGAACTGATACCAAATTCAATAACATTTTATTGTTCTCATGCAGAACTCATAGTAGATTTCTATTAATAGAGCCAATTGTTAATTCATCTCATAAAGTAGTCTTCTTCTTTTTACTTACCTAGTACTTTTCCAAGCTTGATCTTTTCTCTAGGGACTGGTCTCTACAGACAATATATCTCAAGGATCTGACCCAAGGACTTGTCATTCCCAATTCCAAAGAATATTCTGGCTATTTTCAACACAGATTTTGTTTGTTCTTTTGGCAATTCATTGTATACTTATTATTATTTTCCAACACCATAATTCAAAGACTTCTATTTTCCTTTTTTTCCCATTACTGTCTAGTCTTTGCATGCATATGGATTGATTAAAAATATCATGAATTGGGTTAGTTTTAACATAGAGGTCTTTGGAGCAGATATTCCTAATGCATGGGTAATGATTGTAAAACTAGGTAAAGTGAAATCTTCAATGGCTTCAGTTTTTTATCCATTTATTCTGATGCTCATTATTGGCCTACTTATGTGGATATTTCTTTATTTTATATTGAGTTAGTACATATATGAAGGGTGTAGTCATTGATCTTCATCCACAAGTGGTGCAAGTCCTGTAAGATTTAGTAAGCAAGGTTGTGTCAGTTAAATACCAATGTTGAGCTATGAAAATAATAGTAATTTGTGAACCAGTCTTTAAAGTGAGGGACGGTGGGCTGCTACCAAGAGCTCAATAGAAAGTAAATGTCTAGAAAATAACGATAGCATATTTACAAATATGCTTGATACAATTCATGTATGGACTGTTATAAGAGCTGTAAGAAGCCCGAATACAATAATATTTTAATTAAATATATAATACCAAAGTAGAAAAAAGTTGTTAACTAGTCTCCAAGTGTGATTTCATATTCTACATATAGTCCTACTTCTTGTATTATTTACTCAGCATATAGTTTGAATTAATATGGCAAAAAGATACTACCCCAATGCATATCTTCTTGCATTTTGAATCATGGAATATCTTGTTTTGATCAAACAACTGCCTTTTAGTCAATTACGGGTTCTGCATGAGAGCAACTAAGTGTTATTGAATTCTAATTCATTGCGTGATTTCATGTGACTTTTCCTATTTAGAACCTCATTTCTCACCCCTTTCAGTTACTGCAGTGGCACCATTGAACTTAGACCAACTTTTAACCCTCCAACTTCCTTACTTTCATGGATATATCCTTTGCTAAAATGCCTGCGCCCTTAATGTGGATTTCTGCTTCCCTATTCTTTGTTATTCAATAACAGCTTACATTCTGTCCTTCAGTACATGAATTTCCTCTCATGGTCTGCATTTTTATAGGATTAGTAATACATATTTGCTAATTGTGCCATCAAAAACCACGGGTGATTAAAGCTCAATCTAAATTGTAAAACTAAACCAGAACTCTCCTAAGCATATCCATGCAAATTTATTTCTCATTTATAAAGAGAAAATATTCTTAAATGATAACATTCAGTAAGGAATCCATTATGAACTATATAATATCCATTTCCTCTATTGCCACTGCTTTCAATAATATACTCTATAGCATGTCATCTTATCATTTAGGTTCCTGAAGCTAAACCCTGTAGTGATATAGGAATACCTTAGAGAAATATTATCTTCTCCATAAACAATTGCTTTGGTTTTGGCAGTTTTTAATCTATTGACTTTTTAATAATTACCAAGATAATATAATATGGGGAGGAAAATTCAGAGTTGCTGAGACGGAGTTAGGCAGAGGGAAGTAATAGTAGAACAATTAGAGAGAAATAGAGAAAAAAAGAAATGCAAAAAAGAGGACAAAAATAACTGACAGAAAAATAATAGATTCTTCTCAAAATACCCAATGTTTTCAAAAATTTAGAAGCTGCCATCCCATTAGTAGTTTTGCTATTATTCTACATAAAAACCTTCAAGCAGTAAACATCTTGCTGTTTCTCAATATGAATTCTCTTGATAAATTAAAATTCAGGTGAGATTATCCCAGCAGAATTTATTTATAAATCCTGATGTATCCAGGGATTTTTGACACTAAAGGCTATTAATATAAACAATCAGGAAAATTTTAAAGCAATTATGGTTTTTAAGATGTTCACAATTCAGTATTCTGACTGAGAAACAAATAAGTATGCCTTCAATTCCATATTGGTTATATGAATAATGATGTGAAAATGAGAGCCAAATATCAATTTCAGGTGATATTCTTATGACACAAGTGGAGGTATGTTTTAATTTTTTAGAGTTATATTTTGATACTGATTGTATGTTTTCTTTGTCATGAAGTAAAATAAAGTACTGAGGTCTGAAGACCCTGAAAGTTATAAATCAGAAGGCCTATGTTGTTCTGACAGGAAAGATAGGAGATGAAGGTTAAGGAATGGTTTAGTTTTGGGGGGGATTGATTTTTCACTGGGAGCCTATGACTTCATTTACCCCCTGAGAAGCCTCACCTTCCTTTCTGGCTCCAGATAAAGATAAGTAACTATGAGACAGGCTCAAAAGTGATTTACGAAATCTGCCCGCTTGAAGGTACCTCTTCCTGACTTAAGGTCCTTGTGACAGTATCTGCCTCATAGATCGTTATTCCATTTCCCAAGCTTCACTACTTTTCTTTTGCATTTCTCAATAAGACTTACTATCTCATTAATAAAGAAAACTTATAGATTTCTGAACATTGGAGGACTCCATTCTCTATGCCAAACAGCATTCATTACCGATATGCTTTATTTTGCTTTTCTTAAGTGAGTATTTTCATACTAAAATATTTGTTAAGTTCAATTACAACTTAAAGTTGTCCCAAAATTGATTTTTAAAAGAAGTTAAAAGAATCAACTGGGGAATTTATTCTTAATTATTTGCTTAATTTCTACTCTAGTAGTCATGTTATGCGATCGATATTATTTCTTGCTGAGTCATAGGATATATCTTATACCAAACTGATAAAATTTCTGGATACTCCTTTTTTCTTAGAACTCACAGTTTTATTATCCAATCATTTCCCTAAATGCTAATATTATACACCTTTATATTTTTAATTCAGAATGATCTATTTTCAAACTATTTAACCCCAACATTTCTTTTTTGTGTGTCTGTGTCAATTAGTTAATTAATCTTCATTGCTCCATTAATATAACAATTATTCTATCCAACTCTTTATCAGTTATGGATATGGATATGAAGTACACATTTCTATGGATAAGAAAATACATATATTATTTTATAAATTTTTACAATTTAGAGCAATTGCTACTGAGAAATTACAATATATAAATGTTTTTATGAGGGAAATATAAGGAACTCTTGTTGAGGGGTTAAGTTGGAATAATTTAGAACAGTCTGAAAAATGAAAGCATGTAAGAGTGGTAATCATAATTATGATTGTCAATTATGTTTAATAAAGCAAAACTTGTTTACTTTTATTAAAGAAGTACTCAGAAGAGGAGTAATTCAAGTTAATATGGGATTACAATGGGCATCCAGTTCTCAAGTAATTGGATTTATTTTGTCAATAAAGTGATATCTATCATGAAAACAATTGGGAAGCATTTAAAAGCATAAAGTCATAAGTAAGATACCTAATCTTCCATGATAGTCATTCTTTGAAGAGAGTCAATTATTCTTTAATGAGAATTTGAACTAATAAAAACCAATTGAAATATTTCTGAATAAAACTATATAGTTTGTGGACAATATAACACTAGTAAAGATCAAAATAGGGTTGCAAGTTAGTCAACTTATAAAGATAAGAACTTTAAGCTAGTTAAGAGTAAGAGGAAAGCATTAGTGATGAACACAATACATTTTTTTACATAAATCATTAAGACATTGAAGTTGAACATATGACAATGATTATTTTTGATATGTGGGATATAATCAAACTATTCAAAAATTGAGCTGCTCTTCAATAGACCAAATGATCATGTGTCAAAAAATTTATCTAAAGAACATTAAAGAAAATCATATCCCACAAAAGACAGTATACATTTTATGCTTTATTGACTTGAATTTAGAGAAAAGATTAATTTAGAGAAATTAATCAGTGGTAGTAGAAATCTAAACATGGATTAACTCTGAATATTATTTATTTAAAAACTATAGTTATAATATGAGTAAACAATATAGAGTTGTGTACATAGACTTTAAAACCTGAATTGATACTTATAGAAGCAGGGGACAGGTTTGGTGAAGTTCTGCCTAGATTTAGTTGATGGATTAAAATAAAATCTAAATTAAGCTATCTTGTATAACTAGTTTAGGCACACATTTAAATTTGAAAGTCCTGCTTGAATTGCATCCAAATGATTAATTTGTGGAAGCATGAATTAAGCGAAGTAATTCGGCACCTAATATGAAGTGAAAAGAGAAGTAAGGCTGACACAGATCTGTGGGAAGAACAACATGTAAACAAAAAATTGAAGAAGGAGCAAATCAAATTCACAAGAGTTTTGCTGTTCTCTAGGTATTTGCACTTTTTACAAGAAATACATTTAGATTTATTTTTATTGTACTTTCAAAGAGTTCTTGTTGAGACTCCATATGCACATAGTCACTACTATCAAGTCAATGATGACACATAGCATCCCACACGGATTTCCAAGACAAAACTATTTAGAAATGCCAGTCTTTCTGCTACCTTTAGAACTGCCAACCTTGTGGATCGCAGTCCAACATGTAACCACTACACCGTGATGATATCTGCCGGATGAATCATTTATCATGTTTTACTATTTAAATAAATAAAGCTGCACATTTTTTCATGTAAACTACTTATAGATTCCTTCTTCCTTTATTTGGTATCTCACCAAATCATTATAATTTGGCTTTTGCACATTTTCCATTTCAAAATCCCATGGAATGTGTGTAAAAAATCATGATTACCAAATAAATGAATATTGAGTATTTATTAAAACAAAATTTTGAGCACCTTCTATGTACAAATCATAAATATGCACAAAATGCATGCATGTATCTTTTTTATGCTTAATAAACTTGATGTTTCATGATAAATGAATATATATACATACATGAGTCAATGTGCACATATATATGTGAAATTTCTTTTGAAAGACAACCCTGTGTCCCAATTCTGGTGTAAGATTAATGTGAAAGTTGGCACATGTTGGACAGGGTATGTCAATTTAATTAAATGGCTAAAAGCTATTTTCATGGAGGAAAACCAAGCAGATAGTGCAACAGCAAAAGTTTCTATAAATGCATTAGCTTTTACATTGGCTACTAAGCACAAACACAGTAGTTGGAAACCACTCATGGCCCCAAGAGAGATAGTTGTCTCTATTCCCACGAAGAGCTACAATCTCAGAAAGTCACCAGGGGAGGTCCCTAGGAGTGAGAGATGACTACTTGGCAATGAGTGGATTGGCGGTTTGACTTCCTTTGTATCTGTGGTAGAGCCATAAAAACAGTTGACTGAGGTGTTTGCTTTCATATCAGGGATAGTTTTCAGACAAGACTATGTTTTCAGAGAAATACAAGCAAAAAGTATAAACCAAAGAGAATGCTTGAGCAGTTTAATTCCTGCTACTTTTATAACAGGAACTATGACTAAAATAATATTTAAAAATTATTCCATAAATGTATTCAGGCTCTTTTATTTTTTTCAGTAATTGTGAAGGAGTATTTGAATTTAGGGTATATTTTCGTTTGGTAGTATGAGGTATATAGAGGTGACATGTGCAAAGTAAAAAACATGATCATGTGCTTTTAATGAAAAACAGCACATGTATATTTTAGGAAGCTTTTCATTAGGTAACTTGCAATCA